>JARYGA010029190.1:0-59928 GCA_030545235.1 Helianthus tuberosus
AACATTTGTACATGTATTTCACCCCCGAAGTTTTAAAACTGAAAACAGTTAAAAGAAAAGGGGGAGCATGAACTCATAACTTTGCGTTCCTTACGTCGTAAACTTCACCGGATTTGCTTAATTAACGTCGTGACCTATACGCGTTTTCTTAACGTTAGTCACTAGACTTGCGTCGCACAAGTACAGTCACTCTCTTTTGTATTCGTATTGTTGTGTTAAAAATATTTTATATTTTTAACTAAGTATCTTACTTATATTATTTTCTCAAAAATTGATATAAGTATCTTGTGTTTTGCACTTTGCACCCGAATTATGTATCTTGTATTTTGTATGTGTATTTTTGTGTTTATACTTCTCATGAGTATTTAGTGTATTTTTAAGTCTTAATACACTAGCACGTATAACACATACTATATACACTTAGCACAAAAGTTGGTGATCAAATAATATATATTTTTCTCTCAAAAATATACATACTTAATATCCATTTTTTATTCTTGAAGAAATCCTCATTTCTTATCACCAAAAATTAGGGAAGCCTTGGTAATATTTTTAAATACATTTTTAGAGAATAAGTTTCTCAAAAACTTATATTTAAATTTTGACAGAGTTTCCCCAAAAAATGGAGGTTTCCCATGCTTTCAAAACATGTGTTTATTTTCTTTTAAAATCATCAACAACAATCAACAACAATATATACTAATTTCTCTATTTCATGAACTTGAGAATTTACAAAAGTGTGTAGTAACCTACTAGCTCATTTAGTAAGTCTTGTTATCTTTAAAAATAAAATTAGTTTCTCAAAAACTTTATTTTTAAAGAACTTGGAGTTTTACAACTTCTAGTCAAGATTTTCAAAAATACTTCTTTGTTAAATTTCTTGTTGCACAAGTGTTTACATACTTGTTTATTTACTAAAAATGTTTCTAGTTCATAAAATATCCGGGTTTTAACATGACTTGCATCTTTCACTTGGTTCTTCCGAAAAACCACTTGTAGATCTTTAGATCTACATGTTTAGAGCCTTATTTTACAAGAAAAAATTTATTTACTCAAGTTCAAGACTTATGAATGGATGGATCCATCATCCTTCAACTTTCTAACTTTTTCATCCTACTAGTTCATGCTCTCAAACATGGACTAGTATGTCTAGATGATGATCCATCTTGTTTCTACTAACAACAACATCAAATAATAACAACCATACAAGATTCACCTGATTTACACACATATCTACTCTTTATCCACCCTAATCACCTTATGTTCAAGACTTTAATGTAAGTTCTTTAGTGTTTCTTAATTTTTAACCATTCAATCCACTATTAACCACCATAAACATGAACAAGATGATGATTAGAAGCACTTACTACTAGCACAAGGCTAGGGGAGTTCAAGAGGACAAATGAAGTGGATAAAAGCAAATGAAGGAGGTCTTTCAAGTTCCGTGAGCACCAATCCTCCTATTCTTGCATCTTAAACCTTGTGTATACTTGGAAATGGATTGGATGGAATTGAAATAATGGTGGTGGTGATGCTATGCTTGAGCCGAGAGCATGGGGAGGGAGAAGGGATGAGTAGTTTGTTGATGAAGATTATTATAGAAATGTGGTGGCATTGTGGTTTATAAAGGAATCCTCCAACATCTTGTTAACCACTAGATAATGTGCTACATTAGTACCATACATGATCTTATTTTATATTCATAGAAAATCAAGTGGGGGAACCCACTTCACAACCGGTTGGGGGGGGGGGGGGTTGGTTTAGTTAGGATGTAATGGTAGGCTAAACTAATTAGTTGGAAGTTTAGTGGAATAATTAGTGGTTTAAGTGTGTTATGTAACATATAGTGTGTTAGGGTGTTTGGGGACCCTAACTAGCTTAGAAAAATAAAAACAATGCTTCTAGCATTATTTTGGTGTTCCGGGTAATATCCGATTGTTCGGTTATATACCGGTTCGTTAAAGTGCTAATTTGCACCTTTTAGTGTCTTTTAAGTATCTTTTTGTAACACTTTCGATTTCCGACACTTAGGGAAATATTCTGACTGAAAAATTATATTTTCTGCATAATATTCGTGTGCTAAAAGCTGAATTATTGCTGAATTATATAAAATTCTGCACTTAAAGTGCGTTTCGGGTGCTTTTTAGTGCTTATTTTTACTTCCGGAGAGTATATATATTAAACCCTTGTATGTACTCTTGGGTTTTAATGTATTCTTGTTGTCGGACCTACACCTAGGCTCCAATTTAATTGTCTGACTGCTTTCTGCAATTCTGTTGACACTGTGTGTCTTACCGGTGAGTTTACTAGTATTTCTGACGCAACGCTCTCGTTTATGCATGAAGCAATATTTTGTAGTATACAACGTGCATGAATTCACTTGTTTAGCATGTAATCAGTCAATGTTGACATATAAGCACGTAATTGCAGTCATTAAGCAATAATTAAAGTGTACGGAAATTACCGATTTGGTGCCAGTTGTCACAGTCTCCCCCCGTTAAAAGAATTTCGTCCCGAAATTCAGGCTGAACTAACTCTCGCTGGAGTCTTCTTGAATAGGTGGGGATACTTTTCTTTGAACTGGTCTTCACATTCCCATGTGTACTCGGGTCCGTGCTTAGAGCTCCAACGTACTTTGACAAGTTTAACAGTGCTCCTCCTGGTCTTGTTGACTTTCCAGTCGGTAACCTCAACGGGTTGTTCTGTAAATCGGAGGGCGTCATCAATATGCACTTCATCCACCGGGATGATCACGTTTTCTTGTGTTGGACTCTTCTTGAGATTGGATACATGGAACGTATCATGTACTCCATTAAGTTCTTCCGGTAATTCTAGCTTGTATGCCACGGTACCAATTCTTTCCAATATACTGAATGGCCCGATGTATCGTGGATTCAGCTTTCCACATTTTCCAAATCTTACTACGCCCTTCCAAGGTGAGACCTTTAACAACACTTTGTCTCCCACCTCGAATTCTACTGGTTTTCGTTTTAGATCAGCGTAGCTCTTATGTCAATCTCGGGCCGTCTTAATGCGCTCTCGGATCTGCATAATCTTGTCGGTTGTCTCTTGCACAAGTTCAGGACCAACCATACGTTTATCTCCAGCGTCTGCCCAACATAAGGGCGATCGGCACTTGTGGCCATACAGAGCTTCGAACGGCGCGGCTTTTATGCTCGTATGATAACTGTTATTGTAGGAAAACTCAACTAAAGGTAGATGAGTGTCCCAGCTGCCGCCCAGATCCATGACACATGCGCGAAGCATATCTTCTAACGTTTGTATAGTCCGTTCGCTCTGGCCGTCTGTTTGTGGATAGAAGGCCATGCTTAGATCTATTTGAGATCCAAAGGCTTCTTGAAATGATTGCCAGATTCTTGAGACAAAGCGTCCATCTCTGTCTGAAATGATCGAGATTGGCACTCCATGACGTGCCACAATTTCCCTTAAGTATGTCTCAGCAAGCTTTCCAGTGCTGCCTTTTTCTCGGACCGGTAGGAAGTGCGCAGACTTCGTTAACCGATCGACTATCACCCATATCATATCGTGCCCTCTCGGGGTCCTGGGTAATTTCGTTATGAAGTCCATCGAGATTTGTTCCCACTTCCACACGGGAATCTCTGGTTGTTGTATTAGGCCGGACGGTTTCTGATATTCTGCCTTAGCCTTGTCACATGTTAGGCATTTTCCAACATGAACAGCAACATCGCTTTTGAGTCTCGGCCACCAATAGTACTCTTTCAAGTCTTGATACATCTTGTCCGATCCTGGATGGATCGAGTATCTCGATTTATGCGCTTCATCAAGGATGACTTCTCGTATGCCACCATAGAGTGGAACCCAAATACGCTTCTTAAAGTATAAGGCTCCCTCTTCATTTGGCACCGTGTATTTCAGCATACCCCAGAGGTATTCAGCTTTACGGTTCTCTCCTTTAAGAGCTTCATGTTGTGCATCACGAATGCATGCAGTGAGGTTCGTTCGAATAGTCACTTCCAATGCTCGAACCCTTAGGGTCTTAACCCTTTCTTTTCGACTTAGTGCGTCTGCTACAACGTTTGCCTTTCCAGGATGGTACTTAATCTCACAGTCGTAATCATTTAGCAGCTCGACCCATCGCCGCTGGCGTATATTCATTTCCTTCTGATCAAATATGTGTTGTAAGCTTTTGTGATCTGTGAGGATTGTACATCGAGTACGATATAGATAGTGTCGCCAGATCTACAAGGCGAATACCACTGCACCTAGCTCCAGGTCGTGAGTGGTATAGTTTCTTTCATGCACCTTCAATTGTCTTGAAGCGTAAGCGATAACTTTCTGGCGTTGCATGAGCACGCAACCCAAGCCTTGTCGTGAAGCGTCACAGTATACCACGAAGTCTTTAGTGCTTTCGGGTAATGATAGTATTGGTTCATCGCATAGCTTGTTCTTGAGTAGTTGGAAGGCTTCTTCATGCTTGTCACCCCAGTCGTATTTCTTGTCTTTCTGTGTAAGGGTCGTTAGCGGTTGAGCTATCTTTGAGAAATTCTTGATGAATCGCCGATAATAGCCCGCTAAGCCTAAAAATTGACGAACTTCAGTTGGGGTCTTGGGAGCTTCCCAATTCTTTATTGCTTCTATCTTGGACGGGTCTACATGAATGTCCTTCTCATTCACAACGTGACCAAGAAATTGTACTTCGCGAATCCAGAATTCGCATTTCGAGAACTTTGCATAAAGCTTCTCTTTCTTCAGTAGTTCCAAGATGGTTCTGAGATGTTGCCCGTGCTCTTCTTTCGTTCGCAAGTAAATCAGGATATCATCGATAAATACAATCACGAATTTATCGAGATATGGTTTGCATACGCGGTTCATCAGATCCATAAAGACCGCTGGTGCATTCGTCAGCCCAAATGGCATCACAAGAAATTCGTAGTGCCCATAGCGTGTTCTGAATGCAGTCTTGGGTACGCTTTCCTCTTGGATTCTCAGCTGATGGTATCCAGATCGAAGGTCGATCTTGGAATAGTAGCTTGATCCTTGCAGTTGATCAAATAAGTCATCAATCCTCGGTAGCGGGTACCGATTCTTGATAGTGAGCTTGTTCAGTTCCCTGTAATCGATACACATCCACAGTGTTCCATCCTTCTTCTTCACGAATAATACTGGAGCTCCCAGGGTGAGAAGCTTGGCCTTATGAATCCTCTATCCAACAACTCCTGAAGTTGTGTAGACAATTCTTGCATTTCGGATGGCGCAAGTCGATAGGGGGGGCCTTGGCCACAGGAGCGGCTCCTGGAACCAAGTCTATATGAAATTTGACTTGTCATTGCAGAGGTAGTCCTGGCAGATCTTCGGGAAAAACAATCAGGGAATTCCTTCACCACAAGAATGTCTTCGAGTTTCAGCTCCTCAGCCTTCTTGTTTATAACGGGTGCTAGGAAGGCAACACATCCTTTCCTTAAGCACTTCTGTGCCTTTATGCAGCTGATGATTCGAAGAGGCACGTCTCGTTTTTCTCCACGCACGATGAGAGTTTCATCATTCGCAAAAGGGATGCGAATGATTTTCTCATGACTTACAACTTCAGCTTTGTTCTTGGACAACCAGTCCATTCCGACTACTACATCGAAGCTACCCAATTGAATAGGTAAGAGGTCGATGCTAAATCTTCGTTCACCAAGTTCTAGTGTGCAGCCTCTGACAACTTCGCCCGATTCAACAAGTTTACCATTGGCTAGTTCTATGGAATAAGGAATTTCTAATCTACTAGATTCTATTCCAAGCATGCTTTTAAATTCCACATACATGAAGCAATAATCGGCGCCAGTGTCGAATAATATGGATGCAAAGTGATTGTTAATGAGAAACGTACCGGTGACCACATTAGGGTCCTCGCGTGCGTCCTTTGCTCCAATCACAAATGCTCGAGCCTGAGCATTGTTTCTCTCTGGGCAGTCCTTCATGAAATGATCATAGCTTCCACATCTGAAGCATCCTTGGTTCCGCCCTTTCCCGTTACCATTCTTGTTACTAACACCATTTCCATTCCGGTTCTTTCCTTTAGTTCATCCCACGTTAGGCCATAAGCGGCATCATCGCCCAAAGTTTGGGCTTGTAAGTTCCACCAAGTCAGAGCTTCTTCGACAAACAGCCCAGTAGCGAAGGTGACTTGCTGATCTGCGGTACACTTGCTCATGCGGATAGTAGCTTCAGTCTTCTCCGTCCAGCATACAAATGCTACTGCACCTCCTGTGCCGTCATAGTTCATCGGTTTGCAGTCGAGGAACTGCTTGAAAGTGCAGCCTTGAGCTGTGTTTCCTCCAGACGAATCTCCATGCCCGTTACGTCTAGCGTTGCTTGGTCCTCCACTGTCTTGAGTACGGTTCGCCTCGTACTGGGCGATAGCAGCGGAGATCCTTTCTTCCAGTAGAGTGTTCAGCTCTTCAGCGGTTCATGGCAGTGGGGGAAGAGGAGGTTGGTCACGAGCGTTCACGGCTCTTCTGGGTGCCATGTTCTGACGAACACAACCCAATAGGTTTAGGCATTTGTTTGATATCGTCATACTAGACAGTAGTAGTATATCTATACACAGGCATATACCACATAAGTGGCATCAAACAATTATTACTCTAGCAGAGTACTTAGTAGGCTTGCACTGAGGGAATCTACACGTGACAAGACTTGCTGTGGTTCCTGTGCACTGAATTCCATAATTATGTATGCATCCATAATTACGTAACTCCTTGCACAGTCCGCACAGTTCGTTTCATCCTCGTATTTCTTCCCTCAGATAGGCCATCGCTTTCAGGTAAGGTCACGTATACTTGTGACATTCTACTTCTAGTATATGCTAATTATCACACATAATAGCAATCAACTCTCAATCACAGACGAGTGCTACTCTAGTGCACCCTAAGTCTCGTAGTGTCTTTTCTAGACTCATGTAGACAGTTTCAGGTAGTGGATGTCGCGGGACGTTTTATGCAATGAAAACTCTTTGGAAAATTGTTTTCGTGAAAGGATCCTAGAGATTGTAGACTAGACTCGAGAAGGAATCCTGGTTCACTACAATCGTAGCTCTGAAACCAATCTGTCACACCCCTTTCTGCAGCGGAAGCACGAGGTGTGATCATGAAAGGTTCTCATTGCATACGAAGAGTAAACATACTACATGCTCAAAAGTAACTTCAAAACATTTCATTTCTGAAAACATAAGTCAAGTGTTTACAACACCAGATAGCATATTGTTTTAAAAGTTACAGCTTTATTTAATGATAAACATAGCGACATCCACGAGCATGAGTAAGACCACGCGCACATCCATCCTAGTTACCTGAAATACATCTGAGTTTTGGAAAAACGTCAACATAATGTTGGTGTGAATTCATGCAGTTTTTGTATTTCACGTTTGTATACTTTGTATGAAAACATAGTTTGTGTCATGTATAAATCAAGTTTTCATATATAAATCAAGTTTTCTTGAGTACCCCACGTACTTCAAGTATAAATTAAGTTTTCTTGAGTACCCCACGTACTTCAAGTATAAATCAAGTTTTCTTGAGTACCCCACGTACTTCAAGTATAATTCAAGTTTTTCTTGAGTACCCCACGTACTCAAGTATAATTCCCGTTTTCTTGAGTACCCCACGTACTCAAGTATAATTCAAGTTTTTCTTGAGTACCCCACGTACTCAAGTATAAATCAAGTTTTCTTGAGTACCCCACGTACTTCAAGTATAAATCAAGTTTTAGTATGGTATAAATTTATGTAAATAAAGTATTCCTGTAAGTATCAGGATTTGTTAATGGGTTGCAAGGCTATTAACATGTGACACGACATAGGAAGTCACCAAACCTTAGGCATTTTTCTAGTTGGCATATTCTGAGACACAAAAGCACTACTCGATTCTCGCCCTCACCGAGAGTGTGGCTGCCCGGCACCCGTTAGATCTAACCTTTTGTTCTGCGGTCTAGGTATATTGTTGACTAATGGTGCTTATGTACCCTATTCGTGACACGATTTCTCGTATCATTTCTCATAACGCATCATACTTGGTTCTCGTCCTCACCAAGTGCGTTTCTTGTTATCATACCATTTATAAACATTATAACATTTGTACATGTATTTCACCCCCGAAGTTATAAAACTGAAAACAGTTAAAAGAAAAGGGGGAGCATGAACTCACAACTTTGCGTTCCTTGTGTCGTAAACTTCACCGGATTTGCTTAATTAACGTCGTGACCTATACGCGTTTTCTTAACCTTAGTCACTAGAGTTGCGTCGCACAAGTACAGTCACTCTCTTTTGTATTCCTATTGTTGTGTTAAAAATATTTTATATATTTAACTAAGTATCTTACTTATATTATTTTCTCAAAAATTGATATAAGTATCTCGTGTTTTGCACTTTGCACCCGAATTATGTATCTTGTATTTTGTATGTGTATTTTTGTGTTTATACTTCTCATGAGTATTTAGTGTATTTTTAAGTCTTAATACACTAGCACGTATAACACATACTATATACACTTAGCACAAAAGTTGGTGATCAAATAATATATATTTTTCTCTCAAAAATATACATACTTAATATCCATTTTTTATTCTTGAAGAAATCCTCATTTCTTATCACTAAAAATTAGGGAAGCCTTGGTAATATTTTTAAATACATTTTTAGAGAATAAGTTTCTCAAAAACTTATATTTTTCTAAGTGTCAAAATTTATAAAAATTTTGACAGAGTTTCCCCTAAAAATGGAGGTTTCCCATGCTTTCAAAACATGTGTTTATTTTTTTAAAATCATCAACAGCCAATTTCTCAACAACAATCAACAACAATATATACTAATTTCTCTATTTCATGAACTTGAGAATTTACAAAAGTGTGTAGTAACCTACTAGCTCATTTAGTAAGTCTTGTTATCTTTAAAAATAAAATTAGTTTCTCAAAAACTTTATTTTTAAAGAACTTGGAGTTTTACAACTTCTAGTCAAGATTTTCAAAAAATACTTCTTTGTTAAATTTCTTGTTGCTCAAGTGTTTACATACTTGTTTATTTACTAAAAATGTTTCTAGTTCATAAAATATCCGGGTTTTAACATGACTTGAATCTTTCACTTGGTTCTTCCGAAAAACCACTTGTAGATCTTTAGATCTACATGTTTAGAGCCTTATTTTACAAGAAAAAATTTATTTACTCAAGTTCAAGACTTATGAATGGATGGATCCATCATCCTTCAACTTTCTAACTTTTTCATCCTACTAGTTCATGTTCTCAAACATGGACTAGTATGTCTAGATGATGATCCATCTTGTTTCTACTAACAACAACATCAAATAATAACAACCATACAAGATTCACCTGATTTACACACATATCTACTCTTTATCCACCCTAATCACCTTATGTTCAAGACTTTTTATGTAAGTTCTTTAGTGTTTCTTAATTTTTAACCATTCAATCCACTATTAACCACCATAAACATGAACAAGATGATGGTTAGAAGCACTTACTACTAGCACAAGGCTAGGGGAGTTCAAGAGGACAAATGAAGTGGATAAAAGCAAATGAAGGAGGTCCTTCAAGTTCCGTGAGCACCAATCCTCCTATTCTTGCATCTTACACCTTGTGTATACTTGGAAATGGATTGGATGGAATTGAAATAATGGTGGTGGTGATGCTATGCTTGAGCCGAGAGCATGGGGAGGGAGAAGGGAGGAGTAGTTTGTTGATGAAGATGATTATAGAAATGTGGTGGCCTTGTGGTTTATAAAGGAATCCTCCAACATCTTGTTAACCACTAGATAATGTGCTACATTAGTACCATACATGATCTTATTTTATATTCATAGAAAATCAAGTGGGGGAACCCCCTTCACAACCGGTTTTGGGGGGGGGGGGGGGTTGGTTTAGTTAGGATGTAATGGTAGGTTAAACTAATTAGTTGGAAGTTTAGTGGAATAATTAGTGGTTTAAGTGTGTTATGTAATATATAGTGTGTTAGGGTGTTCGGGGACCCTAACTAGCTTAGAAAAATAAAAACAATGCTTCTAGCATTATTTTGGTGTTCCGGGTAATATCTGATTGTTCGGTTATATACCGGTTCGTTAAAGTGCTAATTTGCACCTTTTAGTGTCTTTTAAGTATCTTTTTGTAACACTTTCGATTCCCGGCACTTAGGGAAATATTCTGACTGAAAAAATTATATTTTCTGCATAATATTCGTGTGCTAAAAGCTGAATTATTGCTGAATTATATAAAATTATGCACTTAAAGTGCGTTTCGGGTGCTTTTTAGTGCTTATTTTTACTTCCGGAGAGTATATATATTAAACCCTTGTATGTACTCTTGGGTTTTAATGTATTCTTGTTGTCGTACCTACACCTAGGCTCCAATTTTATTGTCTGACTGCTTTCTGCAGTTCTGTTGACACTGTGTGTCTTACCGGTGAGTTTACTAGTATTTCTGACGCAACGCTCTCGTTTATGCATAAAGCAATATTTTGTAGTATACAACGTGCATGAATTCACTTGTTTAGCATGTAATCAGTCAATGTTGACATATAAGCACATAATTGCAGTCATTAAGCAATAATTAAAGTGTACGGAAATTACCGGTTTGGTGCCAGTTGTCACAATTTATAGGCTGAACAGGAGCTCGGGCACGGCCTCGTGTCCAGTGGGCACGGCATCGTGTCCACATCCTTCTCTTTCTTCATTAATTGCAGCTTGTCTGCATTAGTTGACCACGCCCCCGTGTTCACCGGGCACGCCCCCGTGTTCACCGGGCACGCCCCCGTGTGCAGTAGCAAATCTGTACTATCAAGATTTCCCAGATTCTGCGAATCTTAGAGTTGACCACGGCCCCATGTCCGCTGAGCACGACCCCGTGATGGGCGATAGAAGCTTCTACAACTATGTCTTTTCTGCTGTCACTTGGGCACGCCCCCGTGTTCACTGAGCACGGGGCGTGTCCAGCCTTCTGTTTTCTTGTTTTGCTTGGGAAGATGCTGTCGTGGGGTTGGGCATGTCACGTTTGTTCCTTTTCTTGTATTTATGCTAGATTTAGTTGCCTTTTTGCTTCTTTTGTTAATTTGAGCTCATTTAATCCTGAAAATACAAAAGGAAGACAAAAGCACACTTTTTTCCAACATTAGTACTAAAAAATGGTTGGTTTTATGCCACAATTGATGTAATTTATATGTTGCATTTTGCACACATCAAATACCCCCACACTTGAATCTTTGCTTGTCCTCAAGCAAAACTCTTTATAATGTGGCTTTACACTCCCAAATGGAATGGGTAGAAGAGAATGTTTTTGGGCTTGTCATAGAGTGTCGGGATTTCCAAGATTCTTTATCAAGTTTTATTTTTATTTATTAACAGTCATATTCGTCATGACTTATTTAAAACTTTTCATAAGATAAATTACTTATTAGGGCATAACATGCCTCTTTAAAATTTTATTTATATATAAGTTCACATACCTCACGGGGATCACTCAACACTCGGCCGAAAATGTATTTTAGTGAATCACTCGAGAGCGGCATGGAACTTACTCCTACCATAGGCTTGCCAAGCAATCAATCCTCCTCCTTTTTAACTATATACCTTTGTAAATATCAAGAGGACTTTTAGGTGAAGGGTTAGGCTTGGGTTAAAGGTAGGTGGTTGGGTTAGTGGTTAGTAAAAGGGCGAAAAGCGTAAAAAGCGTCGGTTTTCGTAGGACTTATTATTTTTGCAACTTTTATTTTGATGAAGCTTTTATTCAAACAAAGTTATTTTTGATAAACTTGTTTGTTTATTTCTCTTTTGCTTCATCATCAACATATATATATATATATTTATATATATATATATATATATATATATATATATATATATATATATTTGAAAAGTCATACGAAAAACCGAGCTTGTTACTAAAACAAAAGATTAAAAATAAAAAGGTGGTTTTGGTGGGTGAAAGGGTGTTTGGTTTGGGTTATGAAATGAAAAGGTTTAGGCTCAAAGGGGCTAACTAGGGGGATTTTTTGGGTAGGTGGTAAAAAAAAGAAAAATAATGGTGTAGCACGTTGGCGCCGTTCCGTTTCGTTGAGTAAGAAATAACGGTGATTGTTGGAGCACGTTGATGTCGTTTTGTGAACCCGCCGGGCCACAAAAAGCATGCCAAACCCACAAATCTTGAGACGCCACCGCCTCTAACATAACTGTCGGGTATTGATGATCGCCTCTCATATATTGTCCACGCAATTCTGTGGGGCACATTCTCCAGACGAAGTGTGTACAATCCAGACTACCCAACATACCAGGTAGGTGATGTCTCTCCTCTTGAGCCTGATACAATAGCGCAACGTCGTGGCTCGTTGGTCTACGTAAGAAATTCACCGGCATACATTCTACAGACCGTCTCGCAGAAATAATCAAGGCACTCACGAGAGGTCCTTTCAGCCATATTTAAATACTCGTCGTTTTCGTCTGGTGGGTTACCGGTTGCAAGTTGTTTAATCGCAGAAGTAACCTTTTGTAACGCCGTAAAACTTTTCTTCATTCTCCCGTCCAAGCCCTCTTGAAACCACTCGTTATTCGCTTCCACGTCACTAACAATTTTTAGGAACAAAGACTTGGACATACGAAACCTCTGACGAAAAATATCGGCATTAAATTTTGGATTATCGACAAAATAATCGGCCATGAGTGTTTCGTGGCCTCTCACACGATCTCGACGGACAACTTTTTTTTTACTAGACGATGCCGTGTCTAGTAGCTCCGCTTGTTGGATGAGATTTTGGAAGAAAATTAAACTACTATCGCTTGACGATGAAAGTTCATCGTCGGGAAAGTCGGGCAGGAGAGAAAAAAACGGGAACTTGGAATCCATTTTTTTTAAGATTGGGTAAAAAATTAGATGAGTTGAAGGGTTTATGAGAGTAATATAGTGAGAGTTCTTTTGGGTTTGAAAAATAAAAAAGATTGAAGTGGGTTAGTATTTATAGGGTTTAGGAGAAATTTTTTTATATATATATAACGGCTATATAGCCGTTTGAAAATGGATCTCTCATCGGTGAACACCCACCGCTCCCATTCCCCGCTTAGCCTCCCCGAGGGGTCGGCGGCGGTGTTCCCGCTCGGGGACTCGCCTCACCGCACCCCTCCCAGCAAAGCGCCCCGGACACCCTTATGTGTTTACCACAGAATTCAAATCTACTAATGTGTTTACCACATAATTCAAATCTTAACATGAGGACACATTTTCAACACTTTCATCCCGTTAGACTATAAGTTATTTAATATGGCAAATTGGATTTAAATAATCTGAACCGGCTCTTTTTTACCGATAAAAATCCAACTCAGTTACTTATCCATAGTGTCCGAACTTTTCCATTGTATTTGTAAAATAGTCTGCCGTTAAAAAAAAACATAACAGAGTTAAGATTTTTTGTTTCAAATTACAAACCGATGTTTTCGGGCTTCTGATCAGAACGAGGATACGAATCCATTAATATAAAACTTACCTCGAAACAACACTCTAAACTCCTTGAACGATGCTTAAATTCGGGTGTTTGAACTTCTAATTAACAAAAATCAAGTTGTTTAAAGCACTGTTTCGAGGTAAGTTACTCGTATTCTCATTTTGATCCAACGCCCGAAAACATCGATTTGTAATTTGGAAAAAAAACTTAACTTCATTATGTTTTTTAATGGCGGACTATTTTACAAACAAAAAAATGGAAAAGTTCGGACCACTGTGGATAAACAACTGAGTTGAGATTATTATCGGTCAAAAAGAGTCAGTTCGGATTATTTAAATCCAATTTGTCATATATTAACTACCAAAGAACTTATAGCGGTATGTTGTAAAAATGTTCATTCTTATAGATTTAGAAGTAGGTT
The DNA here is from genome assembly GCA_030545235.1 of Helianthus tuberosus. Classification (NCBI taxonomy): domain Eukaryota; kingdom Viridiplantae; phylum Streptophyta; class Magnoliopsida; order Asterales; family Asteraceae; genus Helianthus; species Helianthus tuberosus. Next base: position 13,876 of record JARYGA010029190.1, read on the forward strand.
AGAGAACGTGTAAATTACCAATCTCAAAAAATCTTTTTATTTAATCTATAAATATATGAAACAATTATATAGGTGTCTATCTCGTTTTCAAAAAATTGCGTACCAATGTATACTAGTTAATGCCCCGCCCGCGTTGCGGGGCGATGGCCGAATAATAAGCGAGTGTAAGGCAGCTCATTGACACGAAAAACAATTAAATCGAGTCAACCAATTAAGACAAAACACTTAAAAAAAACTAAAACAATGGTAATATTGTAATTATTAACCGAGGGAAAGTTGTATTTTTTTTACTGGGGTAAAATCGTAATTTGCCAAAAGCTAAAGTGATGGTAGTACTGTAAATTTGAACCAGGGGCAAAATTGTAAATTTTCACAGGGGCAAATTCGTAATTTTGAACTTGGGGTAACAGAGTAATATAAATTTGAACTAAGGGCACAATCGTAATTTTAAGTTGGAGACAAAATCACAATTTTATTTTGAACCGAGGGCAAAACGGTAATTTTATTTTGAACTGAGGAAAAACTTAATTTTAAACTGAGGGCGAAATCATAATTTTTTAAACGGGGAAAAATCATATTTTTGAACAAAGGGCAAAATCGTAATTTTTAGCTGGGGGCAAAAACAAAATTTTATTTTGAACTGGGGCGAAAAGGTAATTCTGAGTTGAGGGCAAAACAACAATTTTATTTTGAATCGAGGGAAAATCGTAATTTTGAGCTGGGGACAAAAGCGTAATTTTATTTTGAGCTGGGGGCATAACCGTAATTTTAAAGAGTGGCAAAAACGTAATTTTAAAATGGATATAAAATAATAAATCGGTTGGTCTAATGGGGGAGTGCCAGGCAAAATCGTAATTTTTAATCAAAGGCAAGATCGTAATTTTGAGATAGGGAGAAAAGCGTAATTTTATTTTGAGATGGAGCAAAACGGTAATTTTAAACCGGAGCAAAAACGTTATTTAAAATAGATATAAAATAATAAACTGTCTGGTCCAATGGGGGAGTGCCAGGCAGCTGCCTGGCACTATTTCCCCATTTGGTAAATGTATGTATAGGAAATTGTGGTGCAATTCTCTACTTAAATTCGAGTATTTATTAAATTCGCAACAATCCACTTAGACCACCCGTAATGTGGGGTTTTTGGGCGTTTTTTCACAAAAAAATGCAAGAGACGTCCTTTTTTCCACACCGAAGTTCTAATTCTTTGGCCAATGATCGTGCATCCCTTTTTGGTAGGCCAATATAACATTTTGATGTTTTTTTATTTAAATTTTATTACACCTCTTTTAACATAATGTCCCACAATGTCCACATCACCGCTGCACTCATTTTAGAAAAACGCCACATAATGCCCCATTGCTGACTGGACTAAACATGATGCAAAACGCCCAGGGATAGAGGCATTATTTGTGTCTTCCACTACACATATTCTTATAAACATTCAAGGATCGTCTATTCAGAATTGTAATATTCTCGCAACAATCGACCTAATAAACAATTAAAGATCATCTATTCAGAATTGTAATATTCTATAAGTTTTAATTTATATATCTAGGGTTAGGATATAATAGGAAGTTTATTCGGGTAGGAAGCCTAGAAAGTAATCTTAACCATCCATTTATTTAATCAAGGGCTAAGATTAAATTAGTGAAAATGAAGGAAAAAAGGAGGCGCGTTGGTTTGTCTAGTGGCATTCTAGTCAATCCAAGGCAATAGTTTATCTCTCCTCTAATTCCCCCAATTTTTAAACGTTAATAACTCTTTCATACGACATTATTTTTTTATAAAAATTGCACCAAAAAACGAGCGTTTTTTTATCTTTAAAACGAGTATACTATTGCTATATTTTCGAGAAAAAAAAATCGAAAACCCAGTTGCGTAAAACGCAATGGAAAAAAAAACCTAAAAAATGACATTTTTCTAAAACGCAATGCACAAAAAACACAAAGAAATGTCTTATTTGTAAAACGTAATGGCCAGAAAACACAAAGAAATTTCTTATTTCTAAAACGCAATAGCCTAAAAACACAAAAGAAAGTGTACTTTCTAAAACGCAATGGACTGAAAACACATAAAAATGTGTTTTATCTAAAACGCAATGCACCAAAAACACAAAGAAATATCTTATTTCTAAAACGCAATGGCCAGAAAACACTTAAAATGTCTGTTTTATAAAACGCAATGCAACAAAAACACAAAGAAATGTCTTATTTATAAAACGCAATGGCCAGAAAACACTTAAAAATGTCTTATTTCTAAAACGCACTGGCCTAAAAAAACAAAACAAAGTGTTCTCTCTAAAACGCAATAGACTGAAAACACCTAAAAATGTGTTTTTACCTAAAACGCAATGACTAAAAACACTTCAAATATGTGTTTTCTAACACTTAATGGCCAGAAAACACATAAAAATGTCTTAAGCTGCCAGGGGCTCTGCCCCTTGGACCATGCTCCCAGGGGCGCTGCCCCCGGACCCTCACCAAGATCGTAAAACGCAATGACTAAATCAAAAACCCAGATAGTAAAAATGAAATTAAAGAATTTCTTACATGGATCGGAGCCGATTTCTTCAACGATTAACGAAATTTGAATGATAGAAACACTTATCAGCGATCGAATCGAACGAATCGAGTGATTATCTTCAAAATCACGGGGAAAAAAATGAGATATTGTATGAAATTAAACTGGGTTTCTTCAAAAAAGCTGAAGAACACGTTGATCAGGTGTTTGAATCATTGATTGGTGATGAAAATCGCACTATAATGTAGTGATTATTGAGATAGAAAGTGAAGAAATTGTTGAAGATGGTGGGGTTTGAAAATGGTGGGTTTTGAAGTTACTGGGGAGAAGAAGGAAGAAGAAAGGATACGATTGACTAAAATACCCTTCCTTTTTATTTTAAATTTTGCCACATGTCCTAATCCTATTAGACTATGGGGTATGGGCTTGGGTTGGGGGAAAACGCCCAAGCCACCACCCCGGGTGGGCTTGGGTTGGGGCGTGGCCCTTGGGGCTTGGGTTTGAAGCCAGGCGTGGGGCGGGCTTGAGATACAATGTGGCGGCCTCCTATTCGCTGTCCACCGCCATGTCATAGTGTCACACCCCGATATTTCCACGTATTACCGGTGGGCCCGGTGGGGAGTATCGTGACGTAGTTGATATCAAAGACAATTTATATAATCACAGTTTATATACACAGCGGAAGTCGAAAGATAATTTCATTATAAACCGTATAAAAGTAATATCAAGTGTATCACAAAACGGTTGTAAGGATCCACAGGCGGATCAAAAGTTAAAATGGATCATTGTTCAACAGACTTTAACATCTTAAGCTTGCAAGACTTTTATTGATGCTAGGAGTAGCCAGTCTATTCCATGTAGTACCTGCACTTAGCCTTTTTGGAAAATACGTCAGTTTACACTGGTAAATACAATTAACCGACTCATTTTGAAAATATTTAAAAATTTGATTTGAATGCACAAGGCACAAAATATCTTTATAACTTGGGATAATTATTTAAAATAATCTTGTATACAGTTTTACTTATTTGTCGTCCGTCAGGGCCGGTTAGAAGAGCCGGACAAGATTAACTGACACGCCACAGGTATAATGCCCACAAGGTTGATTCCTTTAAGTGGGTTACCACTTTTTACATATGCAACTGTCAGGTGTATGCCTACACCCCGTGCTTAGGTCATGGCCATTTCAAAGAATGATGCCAAGGATATCCGGGACATGGTCATTTAACCCCTCAAGGGCCATGTACCAAATAAAACAGATTAAAACAGGTTATGTAACTTTATTAATCACAATCTGATTTAATGTCACATACCCGACCAAGCGATATTATTATATACCGTATCCCAAGCCCGTATAAGGGAAAATAAGTTAAAAGTATTTACCTGAGCAAGTATATATCAAAATCAGCGAGTGCAAGTATCTTTTACTGGTCTTCCTAATCTGGAACGAAGGTTTTAATAACCTATTAGATTCCTAACGGGTCTTAATTAAGTCTAAACTTAGACCTGTTAGTTTTAAAGGAAGATATACGGTTCAAAACGCACGATTAAGCGAAGACCGGATTAGAATGTGGTTTAGACCCGACAAGTTTGAATACTTGTATAATATGGGTAAACTAACCACATTCTGGATTTTGAGACAAAAAGGATAAGGTTTGATCCGTTTCGGCTAGTTTATGCAAACTACTTACATAAACCGCACCGAACGCGAATAATGCGTAATGGGTAACCAAATGAGTCATGAACAGGTTTCCTAAGTTAATATGCCTTAAATATGTTGTGATATCAGTAAGATACCTTCCATTATGCCCAAAATGGATTTAAACTCAAATTAGGCCCCGTAGGGGTATTTTGGTCATTTTAAAGGTTATAAAAGAGTTTAGATACTAATCTGAGTTTCAGATCTGATATAATCAGTAAAAATATTTATTTTTACAAGTCATAACAGTAGGGTATTGCATATATGTGAAATTTATCTAATATAACCAAACTATGCACCGTAGGGGCATTTTGGTAATTTCACATAAGCTTTAAAGGTCAAATCTGGAAATCTGAGTTTAAAACTTTTGCTTACTGTTTAATTATCAAAATTTACTTAAAACATCAGTAGGTATCAAGTTTTATATGTTAAAAATAGTTTTAACCCATACTATGCGCTTAAAACGCATAAAAGTCGGTTTTAAGCGATTTTCGGGTTTAAACAGGAAATCTGAGTTTTTGATCCGTTCATAAGGTTCAAAATATTTTATTTATCTTATAAAATCAGTAGCAAAAATTTTGGTGTCAAAATATTATGTAAAACTCATTTTATAGGCCAAAAGGGCAAAACCGACAATTACCGAATTAAGGCATGAACCCTATGTTATGCTCAGCTTAAAAATAAATAAAAATCTTTAAAAATCCCAAAATATTATTTTACATCATTGGGTAAAAAGTTTGGTATCAAAAATTGGGTTTAGATAGGCTTTATGCTAATTACGTCGTTTAATTAATAAAAAGCTTTCTAATTACGCTATTGAGCATAACTCTTAATCTAGACCTCAAACTGATGTCAAATTTTTAGGACAAGTTTATAAATCAGTAATAAAGGTTTTTCTCCTCTCACATTTCCAAAAATCTCGTTTTATGGTCAAAAGGGCATTATGGTCAACATTTAGGCATATAACGGAAACATGCATATGAATCAAATAACTAATGAACCAAGTTGTATTACCTCAGAGGGTTACACCAATCTATAACCTGGTCCTAATAGAGCTCTAAGGCATTTCTAAAATATGCTACATTGGGTCAGAAGTTAAAGTCAAAGCAAAAGTCTACTTTTGCGACTTTCAGTTCCGAACCGAGCTTAAACTGAAAATTGTCGGGCTGAACATGTTCTTACATTAATTACCAAGTTATATGAATGATAAAACAGGTTCCATAGCTTCTACATTGTTAATTATATGTTTATGCGAAAAATTGCTTTCTGTTGACTTTTTATAATTAGCTTTGACCCGACAATTGACCTAGTTAGAGTGGGAATCAGAGGGTGCCTTTTTAAGGGTTTATTACCCACATAATTACCAACTCAAAGGTACTTTTAATTCGAGAATTGACTGGACCATTAGTGATTAATCACTAAGTCAAACCTTAATTACGATGGTTTTACTTTAGGCCATTAAACTAAGTAAAACTGAATTATGAGAGGTTAAGGACACTTACTGAAGTCCTATGCACGACTAATGATCTCTAGGAAGTGGTCTTGAGCTCCAGGAATCTTCAGAACAAGAGTTGTGAAAGTTTTCAAGTGAATGTCAAAATGTTGCAACCAAGGACTTCTTATATAGTGAGTTTAATCACTTAGGATCATGCCAAACAAGTCTATGAGGTGATTCCAGATCAGTACAAGTGCCCCTATTGCACGTAATACCATTGGAGGAGTCCCTGGATTCGAATTCAGACCTTGAAAGGCGGTGGAACGGGTTTTAAAGGAATCTGCCTGTTTTTTCTTCGCTGTACACTGTCACGCGGCCCGCGTAAAAGACCACACAGGTCTTACGCGGCCGGTATGAGGCCCGGGTCATGTAACAACTCGTATCAAAATTCCTATTTATTTTATTAGTTTATCCAAAAGGAAACCCTAATTGAGACACCCAAGTAATTCTGCATAATCCCTGAAATTTTCAGAACAATCGGAATTAGGATCAGGGCCCCTAAAACTCAGGGGGATTAAACCCTAATCGGTAATATCTATACAGTTTGTTGTCAAAAATTCGAAATAACACGAAACCAACTCAGCAAGCCTACTGGGACACAAGGCTACCCTAGGGTAGATTGGCACCCCTCGCGCCACGCGACAGGCACAAGGGGACCTGTCACGACACGCGACAGGGACCATTTTTCATGTATAAATAGTAGACTGTGGGACTTGGTTTCAGGCACTTCTTCGACGTAAAAACTCACAATAGACGCTGAGATATAGTATAATTACTACAAAACACACACGATTCACGAAGTGCTGCCGCAAAACAGGGTAATAACTCGATCGCTATTACGATTCATTATCCGATCGATCAATATATCCAATGGATGTTTAAGTGCTGCCCACATTAGGGTTATACTTTGTCATTCGTCGTTAATTCGATGGATGTTTAAGTATCGCACTTTATCATTCGTTGTGAGGGTTTGATCTCGTGAGTTATCGTAAATGTTGTATTGATTACTAACCCAGTTTTGTGTGCATTGTTATTTAAATTAGGTTAACAAGGCTAATCCGTAGATTAAACTCTATCCGTGTTAAATCTGCAATGTGAGTCATTCTCTCTTTTTATCAAATTTGTTTATAAAAGCATGTTTATTTTCAAAGTTATAATTACGGGGATTAAGTCTTTGTAATCACCAAGTTACAGCCGGTATGTGGGGTTTTGTATACATTACTTGATAATCGTCACCATTGGGGCAGCCAATGGGGGATATGACCATAGTCACAGATCCGGTCGAGTGACAAATACCGTGGGTAGTTGGGTTGATATAGAAACAATGTAATCACCCTTAATACTGTAAATTATAACAAACAAGTCTGTTTTATTAAATAGAATGATTCACTCAGTATTTCCTGCTGACAAAACCTTTTTCAAACATGTTTCAGGTGATCTGTTGTGATTCAGGAAATGTGCTGTGGAGCACTACAAGCTTAAGAAAGTGGCTCATTATAAAATAAAGAAATATGTTTTATAAAATAAAGATTTCTCCGTGAAATCATAGTATTGTAAATTACCGGGATTTTATCCCGAGTTGTGAAATAAAATAATCGGGAAAAATTTTAGCTTTAAAAAGATCCTGATGATAAACTTCCGCTGTTAAACTCAATTAAATAAATACCACGGGATTTCTGTCCCGCAGCTCCTGAAACGGGTCAAACCGGGTCGGGGGCCGTGACAGAAAAAGGTGGTATCAGAGCCACTGAGTTAAGCTAATTAAGTATTTAGAAATACTTAATTTTTCCTGATTACTATTATGTGATTATGTGTTTTATTAACTGACTATTTGTTAGTTACAGTATGGGTAAGCAAAAGCTTTCAAACATCTATCTTAAATTAGATAGGTCATCAAATGAAAAAGGAAGTTCATCCCAAACTCCTGAAGAAGGAATATTCGTTCGAAAAGCCCAATACGAGGAACCACTTTCTCCTGATAAAAGAAGCTTAATTATTAGAAAAAGTCAGGAGAAATTAAGGAAATCCCGAGAAAAGAAAGTTAAAAAGGAAAACCAAGAATTACTCAGTAAATCACCTTGGGAAGACAAGTTAGATGAAAAATGGGCAAATCTTTATATGTTAGCTACAGTAGCAGTAAATGCAGATCTCTAAATAAATTAATTAGCAAACCATATCTCCTACAAGCTAGAAAATCCATCCAGTAAATAAATAATTTTACAATAAAACATAAGTATGTTTTCAATTTCAGTTGTTTTGTAATCATATGGTATGCAATAATATGTGAAGGTTATTTTGAAAGTTGTTATAAAATTTTTAATTTATTTTAAACAGCATGAATGAGTTATCTGGAGCCCTAGAGAATCTCAACCTCTACCCCGTAAACATAGAAGTTTCCAAAGAGTTTACTGGGTACTTTCCTGATGTGGAACAACCAATAGAATTCAACGCTCCACCTTTGGAAAAGCCAAAACCAAAGAAAAGAAGGAGATACGTGTGGGGAAGTCGTCTACGTAGGAAAAAGCCAGCTAAAAGACTTCCTAAAATAAATAATCCCTTAGAAAAAGGAAAAGAAATTGAAACCGGGGAAAGTTCTAGACAGCCGGAATTGGAGACTGAAGTCAGGGAAGAATCTAGGCAAATGGGAATACAATTTGAGGAATACTCTAAGGAAATAGAAACGGAGGTTGGAAAAGGTACTAGACAAACTCAGATGGAAATTGGAGAAAGTTCTAAACGAAATCAGGAAATGACATTTCAGGAGGAAATAGATTTTATATTGGCAAGCTGTGATACTATTCAGCCTGTCAATACAAATGTTTTTACTCGTCCTATTGAAACCCAAATCCCTATAAATCTTGAACCAGCAATTTCAGAACCCATAATCCATACCCAACCTTTAGGAATGGATGAATGGTGGACAAATGATTGGCAATTCCAAAACATTGTCAACAGACCTTATTCCTTTATCCCACAATTCGATCCAGAACCCCTACCAAATCCACCGATGAGTAACGAGAATATGGCTAAACTTCGCCATTTTGGTGAAGAGCTGATGGATGCTGGGAATAGGATCCGAGAGATAGGAGGACAAATTGCCTGGAAATATGATGAAAAGGAGCTTCGTTTTTAGGAAAACAAGTGAAGAGAGAGAAGTGGGTAGTAAGAGTATGATTGTGTAATAGTAATATTAATAAAAATCAATATGTGTAAAAGAAATAATAAAACGGTTGTATATAGAGGCATGATATAATCTATAAAACAAATGGAATTTTAGAAAATTTACAATTTTGTTTGTATATTCGTTTTCGTGATTATGTGTAATTAATTGTGACATTGGATTATTTCTTTTATACTAATTATTTATCTATAAATTAATTATCAGATGGCAAACATTGGTAATGAACCAGTAAATGAAGTAAATCAATCTGAGCCAATTTAGGAAGAACAATTGTTAAATAGGCAAGATATAGAGGATATTGTTGCACAAGGAATAGCCAATGCTATTCCAGCAATTGTTGCTGCTGTTCAAAAACCTGTTAAACCTCAATCAATCATTCCTAGTAAACGTACTCAAGGCGACAACTTTAGTAACAGTATATACGGAGGCGGAAATCATGTTAATAACAATAATGATCTGCAAGCCCCAATTTTCAAGAAAATGAAAACTGCAACACCTGGTTGCACTTACAAAGAATTCCTTGCCTGTAAACCAGTTGAGTTTGCAGGTAACGAAGGGGCTATTGCAGCATCACGTTGGTTAGAGAAAACTGAGGCAGTAATTGCTATAAGTAAATGTGTTGAGGAAGATCAAGTTATGTATGCTTCCAATCTTTTTAAAGAAGGGGCGCTAGAATGGTGGAACACTGTGATACAAGCTAAAAGAAGGATTGAGGCATATGCCATGAAATGGGAAGAATTTAAGAATCTTGTAGAAAGAAAATTCTGTCCCGAGTATGAAAAAGATCAAATGGCAAATAAGTTCCTAAACCATCGGATGGTGAATGTGGACTGTCGAGGGTATACTTCGACATTCTTCGAATATGCTAGAGTGGTACCAACACTGGCTTCGCCAGAACCGGTACTCATTTCTCGCTACATTTGGGGATTAATTAGCGAAATCCGCAACATTGTTAAGGCTGCGAGACCTCGTACGATTGACGATGCTGTGGAATTAGCCAATACCTTAACTGACGAACTGGTACGCACGCAAGATGAAAACAGGAAGAAGGAACTGGCTCAGAAAACTACCCAAGGATTTCGTACGGGTAATAATAACAGCTTCAAGAGAAGAGGATTAGGGCAATCTCCAACTCCATCATACTGCAGGAAATGCAAAAAGAAACATTATGGAAGATGCGATATAACCTGCAATTTTTGCAAAACTGTAGGACATCGTGAAGAAAACTGCAGGAAGAAATCCACAATTTGTTATAATTGTGGAGAAACCGGACATTTCAAAACAGAATGTCCTAAATTGGTCAAGCCTACAGACAACAAAACCAAGGCGACCGACGGAGCTACTAAGAAGAATGTCAGAGCATTCCAGCTAACCACTCAAGAAGCAGAACTCATTCCAGATGTAATAGCTGGTACGTTCTTAGTTCACAAGGTATACGCAAAAGTATTATTTGACTCTGGTGTAAACCAAAGTTTTATAAATACTTTATTCTGTCAAGCTCTTAAGTTACCTTTAACCAACATTAGGCATATTTTTACAGTCGAAACCGCATATGGGAATTCAGTTAAAATAGATCAGGTTTTGCAAAAAGTAGAAATAGAACTTTCAGGTCATAAATTTTCTGCAAATCTGTTACCTATGAAATTAGCTGAATTTGATGTTGTGTTAGGAATGGATTGGTTAATAGCCAACCATGCTCGAATCCTTTGTGATAAGGATTCTGTAGAAATTCAGGCACCTACTGGAGAAGTAATCACGATTACAGGAGATAAACCACGTAAGCCCATGAAGTTCATATCAGTAATGAAAGTTGCTAGTTATGAACGAAAGCAAGGAATAATATATATGATTTCGTAATCATTAATACTAAGAACAAAGAACTTAAGGAGATCCCTGTAGTCTCAAGATACCCGGATATATTTCCAGAAGAGTTACCAGGATTACCACCAGACAGGGAAGTAGAATTTAGGATTCATCTAATTCCTGGAACTACACCGATAGCTAAGGCACCTTATCGGTTAGCTCCTACCGAAATGTTAGAACTAAAAACACAATTAGATGAATTACTAAGTAAAAGATTCATACAACCTAGCTCATCCCCTTGGGGAGCTCCAGTGTTGTTTGTAAAGAAAAAGGATGGTTCGATGAGAATGTGTATCGATTATAGAGAATTGAATAAGGTTACAATTAAGAATCGATACCCATTACCTAGGATTGTTAATCTTTTTGATCAACTTCAAGGAGCTAGATATTTTTCTAAAATAGATTTACGCTCCGGATATCATCAATTAAAGGTACAAGAAGAAGACATACCTAAAACTGCTTTCAGGACTAGGTATGGTCATTACGAGTTTACAGTCATGCCCTTTGGGTTAACTAATGCACCTGCAACATTCATGGACATGATGAATAGGATCTGTAAACCGTACTTGGATAAATTTGTAATTGTTTTCATAGACGATATACTTATTTATTCAAAAAGTCAGGACGAACATTGTCAGCACTTGCATATACTCTTAACTTTGTTAAGAAAAGAAAAGTTGTACGCCAAATTCTCGAAGTGTGAATTTTGGCTACAAGAAGTGCAGTTTTTAGGACACATGGTGAATCACGAAGGGATTCATGTAGATCCTGCTAAAATAGAGGCAATTACCAAATGGAAGGTTGATGTAGCGCGTGATACGGAAACGAAGATCAAACACGTTGATTCTAAGAATACCCGTGTGTTCTTCCCCAACCCCCAAATTGCAACCCAAAGGCCACGGAATTTGAAGTGAAAAATTCAATAATTTCAAAAATCAATTCTGCTCATTCATATTACTAGAGGGACATATAAATAGAAACCGAAATTCGAAATGGGCCTAAAAAAAGATAACGGGCCAAACACACGGCCTAAAAGAAAATGCCCAAAATAGTCCAAAAATCATAAAAATGCAAATATTTATTTTATTAGTTTATCCAAAAGGAAACCCTAATTGAGACACCCAAGTAATTCTGCATAATCCCTGAAATTTTCAGAACAATCGGAATTAGGATCAGGGCCCCTAAAACTCAGGGGGGTTAAACCCTAATCGGTAATATCTATACAGTTTGTTGTCAAAAATTCGAAATAACACAAAACCAACTCAGCAAGCCTACTGGGACACAAGGCTACCCTAGGGTAGATTGGCACCCCTCGCGCCACGCGACAGGCACAAGGGGACCTGTCGCGACACGCGACAGGGACCATTTTTCATGTATAAATAGTAGACTGTGGGACTTGGTTTCAGGCACTTGTTCGACGTAAAAACTCACAATAGACGCTGAGATATAGTATAATTACTACAAAACACACACGATTCACGAAGTGCTGCCGCAAAACAGGGTAATAACTCGATCGCTATTACGATTCATTATCCGATCGATCAATATATCCAATGGATGTTTAAGTGCTGCCCACATTAGGGTTATACTTTGTCATTCGTCGTTAATTCGATGGATGTTTAAGTATCGCACTTTGTCATTCAATGTGAGGGTTTGATCTCGTGAGTTATCGTAAATGCTGTATTGATTACTAACCCAGTTTTGTGTGCATTGTTATTTAAATTAGGTTAACAAGGCTAATCCGTAGATTAAACTCTATCCGTGTTAAATCTGCAATGTGAGTCATTCTCTCTTTTTATCAAATTTGTTTATAAAAGCATGTTTATTTTCAAAGTTATAATTACGGGGATTAAGTATTTGTAATCACCAAGTTACAACAGGTATGTGGGGTTTTGTATACATTACTTGATAATCGTCACCATTGGGGCAGCCAATGGGGGATATGACCATAGTCACAGATCCGGTCGAGTGACAAATACCGTGGGTAGTTGGGTTGATATAGAAACAATGTAATCACCCTTAATACTGTAAATTATAACAAACAAGTCTGTTTTATTAAATAGAATGATTCACTCAGTATTTCCTGCTGACAAAACATTTTTCAAACATGTTTCAGGTGATCTGTTGTGATTCAGGAAAGGTGTTGTGGAGCACTACAAGCTTAAGAAAGTGGCTCATTATAAAATAAAGAAATATGTTTTATAAAATAAAGATTTCTCCGTGAAATCATAGTATTGTAAATTACCGGGATTTTATCCCGAGTTGTGAAATAAAATAATCGGGAAAAATTTTAGCTTTAAAAAGATCCTGATGATAAACTTCCGCTGTTAAACTCAATTAAATAAATACCACGGGATTTCTGTCCCGCAGCTCCTAAAACGGGTCAAACCGGGTCGGGGGCCGTGACAGGTCAGGTTAAAAATGTTTCAGAAATTGCACTTTAGCCACTGGTCCTTTTAAAAGTGGTTTTAACTTCCCATTTTGCACTTTTAACCCTCCAAATTGAGTTTTAAGGACCTTAAGACATAACCAAACTTTGTTAAGTCCTTGGTTAGTTTTATGTTCACCCGAAAAGCCTTAAATTTCAACGTTGACGCTTTTAACCCCTCATATACGAATGTTAGCATAACTTTCTCATACGGAATCGAAACCTTGTGAAATTTTTATCACTTATTCTAGTGAGCATAATTAATCGTTACAAAGCTTTGGGTTTGCTAAAAGTTCACTCAGAGGTATAAATTAAACATGTTGACACTTTTAACCCTTGTGGTTTGTAAACTCTCACTTTCGTTCACAAACGGCTTCGTACGCTTCATAATTCATCCGTTTAAGAGTATAAACATCGTGTAGGATCGTTGAAAGGTATATTTATCTGATGTTGACATTTTGAATCCTTTTATTCACATACTTTCTTTGTTTATCCACTTTAGTCCCTCTAAAGTTATCCTTTACACGTTTAAAGCTTATGACACGTGTCGATATAATATTTGACATGAATTTACGAGGTGTTACACATAGCGGGTTTGAATTTTAAATTCCAACCGTTTGGCCAAGCCAAGCGGTCACCCCAACCCCCAACATCCCCTATAAATGTAACCCCAAATCCCACCGGCTACCCCATCCCAAACCGTCGCTGTCCACCGCTACCCCACCGGCTACCCAACCATAACCCACTTGATCCCACGAACCCGCTACCCCAACCCGAAGAAGATGATCTCTTGGACCCACGAAGAAGAATTAGCTCTCGTCACAAGCGTCGTTGACGCTATGAAGGGGCGGCAACCCGGCCAAAAACGATATTGGCCGGAAGCATTCGCAAGCTACCGACATAACGTCGGACAAGACCGGCACAACCTCAACGCGTGCCAACATAAATGGCGCGAGCTACAGCCCAAGCTCGATCGTTTCAAGGCCTACTACGAAGCCGTTCCGAGCGGCGAGTTAAGCCACGAGGACCAGGTGGCGGTGGCGAACATTGAGTTTCGAGGCAAGGAGCGAAAGGCGTTCGACAAGCTCGCCCTTTTTGAAATTTACCTAACGCTCTAGGTTATTTTATTTTGTAATTTTTAGGAATTATGTAATTTTTAGGATTATGTAATTTTTAAAAATTTAATAAAATTTTAGGTTTTTTTTTTATAAAAATGTTGTGTGAATTTTTTAAATTTTTTGTATTTTTTTTTAATAACCTACCAACCCAAGCAGTGCACCCACGCCCCGCCATACCGCACGGACACGTCACTAGGGGGGAACGCCACCTGTCAATTCATGCCCCCAACCCAAGCCCCACCATACCCACGGTCTTACTTCCTATATTTCCTATCCAAAATAAACTTCCTATTTAATCCTCACCCTATATATCTAATATTTTTTGAAACAAACATTCTAATCATCAAATTCGGTAAGGTTTGATTATTTTCAACCATTTATATAAGGTTTTAATAATAAAATCTATACTATATAATAAAAGAAACCAATGGAGGGACACTTGTAATTATTCTAAACCATCCTTAATTATAGATAATTATTATTAAATAATATTATATATATATATATAGGGGGCCGTTAGAATGAGAACCACCACGAGTTATGAGAACCACGAGAACCGCGCCCCGCGGGTGGCCGTTGACCACGAAATTTTTTTTACACCTAGATCCGTATATTTTAAGACCGGGTGTAAATTTTGGGTTCAAACGGTGCGCCCGAGGGGGTAGTTTTTTACGCCCAAAGTTTGGTTAAAAAAAAAGAAAAATTAAAAAAATTAAAAAAACCCAAACTTTGGGCGTAAAAAACTACCCCCTCGGGCGCGCCGTTTGAACCCAAAATTTACACCCGGTCTTAAAATATACGGATCTAGGTGTAAAAAAAATTTCGTGGTCAACGGCCACCCGCGGGGCGCGGTTCTCGTGGTTCTCATAACTCGTGGTGGTTTTCATTCTAGCGGCTCCCTATATATATATATATTTCAAATATTTAAGAAATCATGGATACCGAAAAATTTCCATACGTTTAAAAGTAAGGGGCTGTTTGGTAGCCTCTGAATGGTCATTAAGAGGCTACCTCTTAATGGAACCATTAAGAATTTTACCAATGAGAAGGTAGAAGAATGTGACATGTGATGATTTACCATTCAGAGGTTACCTCTTAACCATTCAGACTTGAGGTTACCTCTTATTCATTCAGAAGTTTTAAACCATTAAGAGGTAGCATCTGAATGGTCATTAAGAGGCTACCAAACAGCCCCTAAGTGCTAAGTTTGCGGATCAAGTAAGTTCATTAATTCTTTTTTTCCTCTTATAATTAATATCCCTATTATGTGAATGATTATTTTTAAAATGTAGATTTAATATTTAAATTATTCTTTAGTTAGCGGTTCAGGGGCGATGCTTTGAAGGGGACGGGAGGGGCGCCCCACCCCCCGAACTTTTCGGCCAGTAGTGTTATATATATGTAGTTTTCGAATAGATATTTTTGGGTATATATGTTTTCGACCCCCCGGTTTTATAGATTTTTTTTTGGTATATACGTTTTCGACCCCCCTGTAAAAAAAATTCAAGCTTCGCCACTGGCGGTTAGCTATTTAGTCAAGGCCTAAATAAAATTTAAATGTCTTACTTAGCAACTTCGCATAACATAGGTTTCTTATAATGTAAATCCTTAAAATAATTTATAAACGGTTAAATAAAAAACAATATATTTTTAAAAACCTCATTACTAATAAATTAAGACCACTATTATGTAAATAAAACTTGGGTTATTAAATGCTTTCATATTTATAAACTTGAGAAAGTCGATGATACAGTTTGTCTTCTAATCGATGGTTCAAATGCTTTCATATTTATAAACTTGACAAAAATCACAAATTTTGATCATACATGACACAAAATTTTGTTTGGATATCAGAAAAACGTCTTAAAAATATCGTTTTATCATTGTTAAATCTTCGTTTTTAACTATTTGATTTTTTATTTACTTAACCCGTGTAATACACGGGGTTATAACCTAGTAATAAATAAAGCAATTCTTAAAAAACAATAATAAATCATTTTTGCACTCACAACAACAGAACATTTCTTGTCATTTTATAAAATAAATTCAAAATAAATCGATAATAACTAGCTGACAAATTAAAGGTTGAAGTTCATAGTTAATGCCGAGAATAAAAAACATAAACATAGAATTCTAAGCCGATCAATGTAACTATGTTTAGCATAATCATTCGTATCTACAGATTGTATACTTGTATGTGAGCTTTTGATTATATTTTTGAGTTGTTGTCACTAAATGTTATCTGTAACCAGCAAACATACGTTTAGAAGAAGATTAGTTGAAAGAAAAATAAAGTGATGTGAGGATAGTTACATGTACGGAATTAATAATGATGTCAAGATCTAATGTTAACATAGTTATAAAACTTATATGAGATCATTGTTGTGACATGATATTTATTTATCCGATTGATATATCATTGTAAATAATAATATGTGAATGTTTACTATGTTAGACTGCGGGGTATGGGGGGCTTGGGTTGGGGCGTGGGTTGGGGCGTGGGTTGGGGCATATGTTGACACGTGGAATGGGAAAAAACCCACCACCAAAACCCACGCCCATGGGGTATGGTGGGGCTTGGGTTGGGGGCTTGGGTTGGGGGGCATGAATTTGGTTTGACCATTTAGAGCATGCCATGTCACTTACTAGCCCGCCCCACGCCCGGGCTGAATCCCACGCCAAAGGGGCCACGCCCAAACCCATGCCCACCCGGGGTGGTGGCTTGGGCGTTTTCAGCCAACCCACGCCCAAACCCCCGCCCCATACCCCGCAGTCTTATGTCCCAATGTTATGCATCGTAGTCCGTAAAGACAATTGCAACATCAAGTTATATATTTGTATATAAAATAGCTAGGTTAACTTTTTTCTTATCATGTAAAAAATCGGGGGCGGACCTTGCATGTTACTAGGGGTAAAATTTTGAAAAATTTTGACGTTTTTTCGATTTCGTTACCTCCTTTTTGAAACGTCTCCCCTATAAAGATTTTCTAGTCCACCACTGTTAAAAACTATGGCCGGCCCTGGGGGTGGGCGGGGAAGACCACCGGCCAGGGCCCGATATTTCGAGGGGCACGCTTTTTTATGAAAAAAAAACCCGATATGTATATGTAAAAATATTTTTTAAGAGGTACACACATACAAACACTAACATAGGCCCCCTTACAGAACTATTTTTATGGTTTAGATTAGTTATTAACCCCTTTGACATTAGGTTTAGACCTTTAATGAGCCAAATACTCAATTTCGTTAAGGCCTAAGGGCATATTTTTTCGAGTTCGAACAAGGTACACGAATTCTCAGGGCTCTGTTAAAAACATAAAACTAAATATAATATTTCATTTTAAAAAGAAATAGAATATCGGTTTTTATATGAACGTAGCAAGTTTAAATCAACTTTATTTATGAAGTTAATTCAAAACACTCTATTTACATGAACCAACCAAACTATACAATGACATGTTTAACAAAAAGTTGATAAAACATAGGGCTCCTATGTAGGTTTGTTTAATGCTAATTCGAAGTTATTATTTTTTTTGCAGTTAAATATATACAATGGCATGTTTAACAAAAAGTTGATAAAACATTGGGCTCGTATGTAGATTTGTTTAATGCAAATTCGAAGTTAGTTTTTTGCATTTAAAATATAAACAACAACCATACATAGTAAATTCCACAAATAGCAAAGCTATTGGTAGGGCCTGTGGGGGGGGGGGGGGTGCTTCCAGCGAGACCCTTGGCTCCAAAACACCTAACAAAGAATAGATATAACATGATATATGATATGTGTGTCTGTGTGTGATGCTACCGTTACAACATGAGTGGTGAAAGAGTTTCCATTTACAATATATAAATAAAAAACAAAACACCGACACCCTAAAAATATTTAAAAAAACAAAAATAAAAGCGCTAGTTTGATTTTGAGGTGAGACAAAAAGAGAGAACCAGACTGGGAATTGAACCTGGTTTTGAAACCGGTTGAGAAAACTTGGTTCAGACTTATCCGAATGACCGAATCATATGGGTTGTAATCGGGCTATAACCCCATACTCTGAAACCGGTTAAATCCCGGCTTCTACCTGGATTTAAACCGCTCAAACTCGATCCCTTCTCTCCTTTAAACCTAACAAAGAATAGATATAACATGATATATGATATGTGTGTCTGTGTGTGATGCTACCGTTACAACATGAGTGGTGAAAGAGTTTCCATTTACAATATATAAATAAAAAACAAAACACCGACACCCTAAAAATGTTTAAAAAAACAAAAATAAAAGCGCTAGTTTGATTCTGAGGTGAGACAAAAAGAGAGAAACAGGCCGGGAATTGAACCTGGTTTTGAAACCTGTTGAGAAAACTTGGTTCAGACTTATCCGAATGACCGAATCATATGGGTTGTAATCGGGCTATAACCCCATACTCTGAAACCGGTTAACAAAGTCAAACCCAACCCCAAACCGGTTAAATCCCGGCTTCTACCTGGATTTAAACCGCTCAAACTCGATCCCTTCTCTCCTTTAAACCGATTATGGTTAAAAAAAAAAAAAAAAAACTGTGCATGACATTATTTGACACAATCCGACCCGGTTTAAAATGCACACCTCATTGATTTAATTTCGGTTTGGGCTTATTATTCCGGCCCGATTCTTGTCCCCTATTGGGCCAAACCCAATGTAAATAGCAGATAAACATCAATAAAACCCTACCTAAAAACAAAAACTCCGATCAAAACCGTCATGGCACCACCGTCTGCCGCCGACGCCGGAATTCCGACGCCAAAAAAGTCGTTAGGTTTCGTGGCTAACGCAATCAAACAAAAACACAGCTTCATCCAGTTCTTCGCCATGACCGGAATCTTCCTGCTGAGCATGCGATCGGTAGGTCAAAAATACCGAATTCAGGATCTAGAGGACGATACCGCCACTTTGGAGAAAGAACACAATTCACTCACCGATCGCATGAATCACATCAAGAGCAGTCTTCTCGCTGAAGCAGATCTCGATTCCACCGGTACTTTCGCCGCAAAGCTCCGTGTTCTGTTTAGCGACAGTTAATTGTGAGTTTTTGTTATAGAAATTTGTTAGATCTGAGATTATGTTCTAGAAGTTTACTTCAGGAAAGTTAAAAGTGAAGTAGTGTGTTAGGATTTGGTTGTCTTTAAGTTGATTAGGCTAGAGGGTATGGTGATGCCCCTCCAAGAGAGGATGATCCACCACGTAGGCGCCACGTCATAGTCCTCCCAAGATGGTACATCCCACAAAACTAGAGGGTATGGGAGGATGGTCCTAGATGATCCTATCCCACAAAACTATGTACAAGTATTAATGCCTAATGTACAAATCCCATTCACAAACAAACAAACAAAGCTGGGCCCACCATTTGGATCGTCCTGAACGTCGACATCTCGACGCTGAAGACGGGGGGATGAAGACGGAGGGGGGCGGGATGGGATGACGCCGGCGCCGGTGGAGGACGGACCAGGACGGAGGTCCATACCGTGCAGCCTTAGTAGGGGAAATTGGATGTTGATTATCTTGACAATAGGAAAACTGAGGAGGTTATTGTTTCATTAAGAATTTTAGGATAATTTTGGTTTTATTATTCAAAGGATTATTATTGTTAATCCAATGAGACTATGGAAGTAATTGTTATTACACTTAGGATTTGATACTTCAGAATTTTGATGTTATGATCCAAAAGATCATTGTTGTTAATCCAATAAAACTAGGAAATCAAAAAAAAAAAAAATGAATAAACCATGTCTATAGTTTTAGTTCGTGAAGGTGAGAATCTTGTAAATCCGTTTGTGTACACCGCAGGAATCTTGTGCTCAAAGCCTCAAATCAATGCCTTAACTTAAGAAAGTTTATTTATCAATCACTCTACCACTTGTATTGAATAACGACTTAGATGCAACTTGAGAAAGAATGAGGAATTTATTCGAATTAAGCTTCCACCAATCTAAAAATTAAACAATTATCGACTTCACTATCATGAGTATTTTAGCATACATCTCGTTATCAACCCAATTAGAAGAAGATATTGTATTGTTTTGCTCATATGCTTTATCTGTATTTATCTTATAAAAATTAAACAATTATAATGATGTTTCTTGTTCTTTAATTTCCTTAATTTTTTCTAAATTCTTACTATATATAAAGCTTAAACTATAACTAACACATTATATTTTGGGGATTTAGAACTAATGCCACATACAACAAAAAAAATCATATTGGGTAAATTATGCTAACGCTGGTATTATTAAATATTAGTTAAATTTTGTTTTCATACGCTCAAGCCAATTATGATCTTCTCATGAATGCTTAAAGGGTAACATTTTTGTTATAGTTGAATGCAGTGGCGGAACCAGAACCTAATCTCAGGGGTGTCCCAAAAAAAAAATTCCCTGCAGGAACATCTGCAGACCAACAGGAGAACCTTTACAGCAGCTGATGGGCATTATAACTCCACAAAATCCCTGCAGAAACATGCTCTTAACTCTTAGGGGTGTCCTCGTACTTGTTTAGAGGTGTCCTAAGTCTAAAAATCAAAAAAAAAAATAACAAATTTACACTACCCGAAAAAAGTTGAGCCGTAGCCTGGGACCAGGCTGCTTGTGCACTGGGTCCGCCCCTGGTTGAATGCATTGTGTAAAGCTTACCGAACAATAAATTTGAGGTCACATACTTGGGCTCTTAAATTTTCTTAGTTACGTTAAAAAAATCCACAAATACTCTATAAATAATAAATTTTAGTTGCAAATGATTAAATTATGTTAGTATTAGGGACATATTTGTTGTTAGTCATGAGTACTTAGCCCACAAACCATCTAAATGGGAACCGGTTTTGATACTCTCTCACCACTATTGCTCTACTGTGTTAAATTCCTGAATTAATGCATAAGTTAATGATTTGCAATTAAAATTGGTTCATTATGGAATATGGAGTATTTGATGTTTTTATAATGTGACTATGAGGCTGTTTGGCAATATCTGAATGGTTAAGTACTGAGCCAGTAAGATGTTTGAACCATTAAGTGCTAAAGCGGTAAGAGGTCTGAACCATTAAGAGCCAGTATAATGTCTAACTATGAAGCACGGGGACGGCTAGGAGCCTGTAGTACCCGGTTTGGGGACAGAAACGCCGTGGGGACGGCTGGGGACGTTTCCAAAACGTATCTTGAAATTGGGGGACGGTAACCAAACGTTTCAGGGACGTCAACCAAATGTTTCCTTTTATTTTTAGGGTTTTAAAAACTTTCAAATTCCAGGAAACCAGGAAGAAGAAGATGAAGAAGATAGTGGGCAGCGGCTGTTCAGCGTGTTTTTGACTTTAGGGTTTTATAACTGTATGTATTTTGACATTTAGCCCCTCTATCTTTCACTAGTTTCTATTTACTCCCCAAAACTTGTAAAAATTTACACAAAAAGTGTAAATTTAGTTTATGTGTTTTAACATTTAACCCCTTTTATTTTCGGGTTAATGGATTTAAACACCCCCAACTATGGCCATTTGGCCGATGGCACTCTCAACTTTGACTTTGGCTCACACCACTCCCAACTTAACACATTGATTGTCATGGCACCCCCTCGTTAAGTATTCACTAACCAGGTTAGTAAATTTAGCCTATGTGGCAATTTTATCTGATGTGGCATATATGATGTGTCATTTAAATCTGATGTGGCCAATTATTTTTTAAAGAAATCTATATAATAATTATTATATTTAATAATAGATATATATATTAGGGATTGAAGATTAGGCCACTTGTTTTCAGAGTATGATTTTGATCATATTCCTGCAAATCTCACCTCGAGTCTCTCACCATCAGCATCACAATTCACAATCAAACATCACCATTTTTCCGAATAGCAACTCTAGTTCTCCCCTTCTGTACATCTCCCTCTCCCTCTCTCCACCAACAACTGCCACCATCAACCATCACCGCCACCACTTCCTCACCTGCTAACATCCACCCCAGATCTGAAACAGCCACACTACAACCGCCCCATCAGCATGTATATAAGTTCCATGTCCGCTCAAGGCTCCACCTCCACCACCGCAAAACAGAATCGAACAAGGCTCCACCTCCACCACCGCCATACGTCGCTGCCGCTACTGCCTTCGTCGGGCGACATCTCTGTCGGCCACCACCACCGCCGCCGCGGCTCCACCTCCACCACCGCCATACGTCGCTTGTGTCTTCACCGTTTAAATGTTCTGCAACAGGAGGGTGTGGAAGGGGGGTATGGCCGGCTGGTTAGTCGGAGTAGAGAGGGAGAACGAGGGGTGTTGTGTGGGGGTTACACCGGAGGATGGAAGCCGACCGGTAATCGGCTCCGGTCGCCGACTACCAGACACGAGAGAGGGGTGCTTGTTTTGAGTGTTTTGCTTGATTTAGGGTTCAATTTAATGATTTGGGGATTGATTTAGGTTTTATAGGTGGGTGGGTGTGGTGGTGATGTAGAGGTGCAGCGGTGGTGGGCGGTGTGGTGGTGACGGTGGAGCTGTGGTGGTGACGGTGGGTGCAACGGTTGTGGTGGTGAAGGTGGTGACGGTGGGTTGCAACTTGAGAAAGGGAGAAAGGGAGGTGGTAGTTGGGGTTCAATTTTTGGATCAGATTAAAAAAAATAACAATACACATCAGCATGTTATCTCATAAAAACAAGCCATGTCAGCATGCCACGTTGGACAAAATGGCCACGTCAGCAAAAATAAGTAACCCAGTTAGTGTTTATTTAACGACGAGGTGACACAGCAACCCATGTGTTAAGTTGGGAGTGGTGTGAGCCAAAGTCAAAGTTGAGAGTGCCATCGGCCAAATGGCCATAGTTGGGGTGTTTAAATCCATTAACCCTTTATTTTCACTAGTTTACATTTGGTCATTAAGTTTTTAAATTATTACATAAAAAGTATAAAACTAACATTATAAGTATATATATAAATTAGAGTTAATTGCCATTTTAGTCCCTAAGTTTTGTCCAAATTTGCCATTTTAGTCCAAATAGTTTTTTTTTCGCCTCTGGGTCCCTGACTTTTCACTTTTGTTGCCATTTTGATCACATACCCTAACTCCATCCAAAAACCCATTTTTAACCAGGGGTATTTTGGGGATTTTCATTTTAAATCTTTTCAATTGGCATTTTGATCCAACTCTAAAAAATCAAAAAAATTCTAAAAAATTCTAAAAAATTCTAAAAAATCCAAAAAATTCTAAAAAAGAAAAAAAAATCATAAAAATAAAAAAAAATCTAAAAATTAAAAAAATTCTAAAAAATAAAAAAATATATAAAAATCCAAAATACTCTAAAAAATCCAAGAAATCCTAAAAAATAAAAAAAATCTAAAAAATAAAAAAAATCATAAAAATAAAAAAAAATTCTAAAAATAAAAATAAAAATAAAAAAAATCTAAAAAATCAAAAAGAATTCTAAAAAATCATAAAAATTCAAAAAAATAAAATAAAAAAAATTCTAAAAACTCAAACAAACATATTTTAAAGTTTCAAATTCAAAAAATGACGATATATTCCTCGTCCAGATGAATATATTTTCAAGTTTTATCTATTCGAACACAACACGCACACATGACCATTCCACCACAGTTGTTGATCTGTTACAAACTTCGAACACATCATATTTATACATATATTAGTCTAGGGATTTAAATAAGTTGCCGCTCAAACAAGTAACAATATCGAACATGGAAGGTTATCAAAACTTCCTTCCAGATTGCTCGTGATGGAAGTTCCCATATTCAACCATAACGAACCTGGACTCCATCTCGTCAAAAAAAACACGCTTACAACTGTTTCCCCCACATCGAATTAAATTCGGAAAGTTTTTTAAAAAAAAGATCTTGATGTGAAAACAACGAATTACCCTCTAAGATTTTTTTTATATAAATCGACCCACTGCTAAGTCTATAGTAAAACCCCACCATTTCGCTGATGATGATAACCTATAACAACTTGAAATCGGTGTGAGTTCCGGTTAGGTTTGATAAAGAAGATAAAGATTATTGTTGTATTGTTTAGATTTAATTTGATGTTAAATAGGAAACCAGATCATAACATAGCACAGTGGTTGGATCGTTGTAATGAAACATAACATGCACAGGGCACGGGTTCGTGTCCCGCCCCTTGACTAAGCATGTTACTGTTTGTTTTTTGTTATTTAGAAGACCAAATGGATGATGAGTTTAATAATTTGTTTATTAAGAAATCCTTTAACAAACATTAGTGGAATTTAATTGTTATATGGCTTATATGTAATTGTTTTTTGATTTTTAGAATTTTTAGAATTTTTTTTATTTTTATGATTTTTTTTATTTTTTAGAATTTTTTTTATTCTTTATAATTTTTTGGATTTTTTATAATTTTTTTTATTTTTATGATTTTTTTAATTTTTTAGAATTTTTTTAATTTTTTAGAATTGGATCAAAATGGCAATTGAAAAGATTCAAAATGAAAATCCCCAAACTACCCCTGGTCAAAAATGGGGTTTTTGGATGGAGTTAGGGTATGTGATCAAAATGACAACAACAGGGAAAAGTCAGGGACCCAGAGACGAAAAAAAACTATTTAGACTAAAATGGCAAATTTGGACAAACATCAGGGACTAAAATGGCAATTAACTCTATAAATTATAAATAGTTATTTTTTATACATATTTTTTTGCCGTATCCGTATCTTGGATTTTTGAGTTTTGTCGTCCCCCGTACCTCAGTCCCGTACCCGTTCCCGTCCTACATAGATGCCTAACCATTCAGAGGCAAATATCTGAGCAATTCAGATTAGAGGTCTTAACCATTCAGACTCGGTATAATGCTTAACCATTCAGAGGCAAATGTCTGAACCACTCAGACATCTGCCCGTGAAACAAACAGTCTGAACCATTAAGTGCTGAACCAGTAGGAGGTCTGAACCATTAAGAGCCCCGTTAAGAGTTAAACAAACAACCCCTAAGAAATTTTTCACAGTTCATGTATGTGATCTTCAATTTTTTGTTTGGTAAACTTTGCACAATGCATGCAACTATAAAAAATGCCGTTCAAGTATTGCTTTTGAAAATAAAGTTTGATAAATATTGCGATAATTTTGGTCAATGTGAATTTGTTGTTGTTTGTGCTGTTAGTTTTAGATACCCAAAATAAAATGTATTATCTTAATTATTGTGTAAGCTTATGATGTATGAATTATGATTTTTAAGAAAAATAAGGAAATCGACGACCAACTGAAAGAAGTATAATTGGAGTTTTAATCATTATACGATGAATATAGATAAACTAAATGAGCTAACTAGTACTTTGTCTTCTTCTAATTTGATAACATTGAACTAGATATATATTTGTGCGATGAGGCTGCAAAAAATGAAAGATAAAAGGGGATGGTACCTTTGATGTTTTAGGTTGGTAGAAGCCAATTTCGCTGATTTTGTTTTTCATTTTTCACATGTTAAAGCATGTTTTAGGAATTCTAATCCCAACAACTGCTTATGAGTCGGCTTTCGATATTAGTGGTAGAATTATTGATAAATATAGAAACTCTTACATCGAGTCATTGATTTGTTCACATAATTACATAGGTCTACGCTGATGGATTTACAAAATTCTCACCCACATGCACTGATGAACTACGGATAGAACTCTAGAAGATGTAGCTGATGATTTGGACTAACTAGAAAAGATGGTGACTGTGTTGCTAATATCAACTGTATGAATTGTTTACATCTTCATCTCCGAAGTATAATGATTTTGCTAGAGATTTACGTTCACATATCCAAAATTTACTTTAATCAATAATCACAAATGGTCTTTAGATTGGTCAAGACTTGGTTGACAAAAGTCATTCGCCTAGGTGCTACTTGTTTTGGTACCGCATTCATTGCCTTGAAAGCTTGTATGATCATAAATATGATTTGCAAGTCATGATCACCTCTTATTGCCTGTAAGAAGGTTTTGGAATAAAGTTAAATTTGTTATCTTGAATGGAGAATTGTTCAAGTGTTTCCACAACTAGATGGTTCTTGATAGCAAGAGGGTTGGTGGTTCAAAGGCCGAACGAGATTTTGTAAATAGATTCGAGATACAGAAAATCACCACTCTTTCCATCCGTTGGGCACTCCAAAGCTGAATTACGATATAGAAAACACCATGTAATTCATGTCGGGATTCCAAAGATCACCTCTTAATCGGCCAAAATAAGATAGCATTGGAAAGGAAATCTCAAGAAGAAGAGAATTAACAAATTCTAAATAGTTTCACTCTGCCTATGTTTATTCATTCAATCGCAATACATAGGTGATGAAATTCCGGTACAACCCATGTTGCTACATCTTAGGGAAGTGGAAAACCTAACTTTGAAAAGGTAAATAAAATAAAGTAACTTAGAAATAAAATTGCATGTGATAAAATTAGAAACTAAAAACAGGTTGCTGCATGATGTATTGGGGTTGCATGGGCTACAAAGTTCTTCACGTCTGAGTTGTACCCGGGTTCATTTGAATGTAATTGAATCATGATTGACCCATCTCTCCTGGTCCAATAATACCCACGTCTCCCTATGTACATGGTAAGCCGAAGAACCCTATGTCCATGCAAAAACAATGGATTCATAATCAGCTTAATATATCATTGGTTGGGGAGAGAGCAAATATATATAAACCATACGTTGCAGACGATGTTAGAATTGAACGAAGGGGCGATTCACATTCGCCATACGGTAGACATAAAGTCGATTCAGAATCCCCGACAATGGGTTTCACTACCTAATCGATGACACCTTTAGCGCGGTGAAGGAGGCGACGATTGGCATTCAACGACGGTGAAAGAGTAACGATTGGGATTCCCTTGCAACCTCATCACCGGAACCCCCATCGTGCTCTAACCAAGTGACACCATCACATCACTGTCGTCGTTATTGCAGGTTTAAGGTGGCCAGAGGCCGTGCTTGGTCTCCCCATTCCTTCTCCCGTCGCTCTTTCACTCTCTAACCCCGCTACTCGCTCTCTTCTCTGGTTCT
This sequence comes from Helianthus tuberosus, assembly GCA_030545235.1. NCBI lineage: Eukaryota > Viridiplantae > Streptophyta > Magnoliopsida > Asterales > Asteraceae > Helianthus > Helianthus tuberosus. The sequence goes on from JARYGA010029190.1 coordinate 41,200, forward strand.
CTCTCCCTCGCCTTCTCTGGACGGTTTAAGTTTGACATAATTAATGGGGGCAACTTTGTAGAATAGTAACCAAGTTTTAAAAGTGTTCCAATTAGGTCATTCAAGTTTTAAAGGTGTTTCAATCACGTCACTCAACATTCATTTTTTATTAAAATTAAGGGTTTTTTCATACATTTCGTAGGTAACCGTGGTGATGTTGATTTTTGTTTCTTTTTTCCATTTTATTTGATGCTAACGTCGAGTGATAACGTGGATTTTAACTTGTTTTTTTTTTATTTTTTAATGTAATTAAAGTGTTTTTATTTTTAATAAATATATTTTCTTATATTAAAATAATCCAACCCTAGCATCTTATGCTCCGTTTTTCTCTTGACACATGGAAAAAAAAAACATGGCTCGATTTGAATGTTAAGTTATCTAACTGGGACAAAAACGATACGAGTGACCTAATTAGAACACTTTTGAAACTTGGTTAATATTTTGTGACATATTCCCTAATTAATGTAGGCTTCTCCTAATTCCATGGATGAAATCCCTATAATGACCCTTAGACGTCTTAAATCTTTGAAGAATGTTGAGCTTTAACCCCCTCTAAAATGGCTTTGCTCTCCTATATGTGTTGCTTGAAGATGTGTACACAATGTAAAATTACCATAAAGGTATAAAACCTAGCTTTCTTAATAAGGTAGTATAGATTAATAATTCACTTATATATATATATATATATATATATATATATATATATAGGGTAAGATCAAATAAAAAGTTTATTTTTCCTAAGTAGGATGAGAATGAATCTTAACCATTCATTTTTCAAATCAATGGTTAATATGAAAATGTAGGAGAAAAGAGGAGTGCAAGGGTATCTTGGGAAAATCCTATTTATGGACTTTCTCTCTCCACATGCAAAACGCATGCATATTCCACCCCCATTTTTTAAACGTTCATAACTTTTTTATACGACATTATTTTTTCATAAAAATTTCACCGTGAAATCGAGCGTCTTTTTATCTTTAAATTGAGTACGATATTGCTATATAAAATATGAAGACTAAAAACCCACTAAAATGTGTTGTATTTCTATGTTATATAACATTTTTTTTGTGCTGAATTTTTGTACTATATTTTTGTGTTAAATTTTTGTGCTGTTTTTTTTTTTGCTTAATTTTTTTTTCTCAATTTTTTGTGCTGGATTTTTTTGTACCACATTTTTTTGCTGAATTTTTTCGAGCTATATTTTTTTGTACTACATTTTTTTGTGCTATATTTTTTTGTACTACATTTTTTGTGCTATATTTTTTGTACTAGATTTTTTGTGTTAGATTTTTTTTTGTACTATATTTTTTTGTTGTATTTAAAAAAAAAGGTGCCACAAGTCATTTTCACTCCTATTTAAAAGGACAAAAATGCCCTTCTGTAACGCCCCGCGTTTTCATACTTTCTATATTTAGAAACCATCGCTTGTAAAACTATTTTTGGAAACTTCGTAGTCTTGTAATCGTTCTTTCATTAAAAGCGGTGTAAAATCCGAGACTTGGATCATTAATGAAACTCGTATTTTGTTACAAACATGTTATACACACTTTATATATGCTCATACATTCAATTTCGTGGAACAATTGATACTTATTCGTAATTCTTGGGAACTATGTGCTAAACTTGCAATTATGTGAAACTTATGCATAAAACATGCTTTGAGCGTAAACGATACTTGTATACGACCTTCATACACTTAATTATACTTTGATTATGTTCCTCATACCCTATTTGGCCTTAAACTATGCTTAAATGGCAAGTCTAGTCCTTAAGACACATTAAAAACCCTAAAATATAAACTACAGGGGCCTAAATGTCAAAAATCAAACTTAAATTTCAGAAGCCATGCAGTGGCGTAGCGCGAGCACTAAGGCCTTAGTGCTAGCGCTACGCGAGAACCTTGTTTCGACAGATTGTGTGTTTCTTCAGCGAAAATGCACGAAATCCCAAGTTCCAACCTCACCCAATCACCTCTAATCCACCTCTAATCACCTCCAATCAACTCTAAACTCTTCCACTATAAATACACACCCTCTCTAACCCTTTTTACACTTTCAACACTCTCAAATCACTTCAATTTCACTCTCAAATCAGTTGCAAACTCAAGATTCGGGCAGATTTATACACTTGTACTAAAGTGAGCATAACTTGCTCATTTCTCAACGAAATTGCTTGATTCTTCTTCCTACTTGCTTGGATAATCATAGGGTATGATTCCTTGATTTCTCCTTGGAGAAATCAGACCTGGAAATCCCCTGAAATGATCCAAAAACTTTCTGTTTTGTTTGATGTTACTTAAAAACTTGTTTAAACTTATCCAACTTGTGTCTAACACATCTCACACCAATGTCCTAATGCTTACAACCTCTCGTATGGTTGGTTAAGCTTAAAAACATGGTTGAGACACTTGAAATCAGAGGATTAAACCTCAAATACTTTCTGTTTTGATAGGGTTTTCAACCCACAAATCATGTCAAGCTTAGATCTTGATGAATGAGTGATTATGGAACAACTTGGGTTGTCCTACATAGAATCCTCACATGATTTGATGATTTCTCATAGATTAGGTTATTTATATTATTGTACTAATCCTAGTTCGTGACCCTCCTTGGTTGTTTTTACATCAAGTGAAGTGGTGAACATACAAGGGGTTCCTAAACGGAAGCTAGTTCTTCCTACCCCATACTTGACATCCATGACTACTCGAGGTGCCTAAATGAAGATTCTAATCTTCTACCTCTTACTTGAATTATTGGACTAAATAATATGCAATAGATATATATATATACACTCATTCGAACCTTTGATGTTGAACTCGTGTTTACATGTTAAAGTAGTAGAACATCATATAAGACCTAAACCTTGTTGTGATTCTTATGGGTGTTCAACTCATGAAAACATTATCATAACCCTTGTGGTTACCAAGTGTCATACAAGTGTTAAGTGTTGAAGATGATTATTTTCACATGTTATTCTCATATCTTATTTTTATGTTGTTTTAAATACCGAATCTTGTCTCTATGCATACTTGAACTTTAACCCTTACACATTCAATCTTTTAACCTCATCAACTCGTCATTAATTGGATAATCGGAAAGCATATGCAAACTTTGTGAGTATACTCGTATTTTCCCCCTTTTTACTTTTACACTTTTGGGGTGTAACATGTTTACTTATCAACAAACTTGCACATGAACATTTTGCTTAAACACATGAACATTCCTATTAACATGCTTGTATACGTGATTGCTTGATACATAAATTTGGGTGAGACTTATGTGTAGAACTTATCATTAACTTCGTACGAGCCAAACCTTGACATATGTAGCGCTATAGGATTAACGACCCGCCCGAAACTTGGGGTAATGTCATGAGCATATTGCGTTTTCTTGGTTTGATATGTTAGACACATGCCATATTTAGTGGATATCTTGGATCACATGCTTGCTATGAGGAATTGTTCGAAACTTATCTTTTGCTATGTATGTACCAAACTTGTATACTCGCCTTTGCTTTTGCATTGAACTTTATTTTAAACATGTTACAGGTTGAGGATGATGATGCTATGAAATGAAGTAGCGTTGATACCTAGATACACATATAGACGTTTAGATTAAACACGTTGTATAAATGTCATCTTTGTTGTCGTATTGTTCTTTTTATATTTAACATGTTGTAATTCAATTTTCATGTATTGTAACATTTATTTACGAAAGAAATCAATTTATCTTTAATTCTATTGTCACAATTTAGCGTTATGATGTCTCGAGCAATCTTCACACTTCGTCTCATCCCGATGTTTCCGCCATTGGTTGGGGTGTGACAGATTGGTATCAGAGCCATAACTATAGGGAATTAGGTAGAAATGCCATGCTTTTACCTAGTCTATAGTTTTTAGAGCCTTATTCGTATGTTTTGCTTGAACAACTACATGATACTTTATTTGTTTCTTATTGATGCTATTTTAGACATATGTATCACTCGTGAGAAATATTCAACATGTTATTCTTATGCATTAATGCTTGTCTTATTATGTGTTAATACTTGCTTCATTATTCGATTCTTTACGTGTTACTTTAAACATATTTCTCTATGTGTTAATACATGTTTTATCATTTCGTTATCCAAGCACCATTCTTGATATGCTTTCTTATGTGTTTATACTTGTTCATGTATTTCCTTTGACATACACTTCCCTCATGCATTTTACTTTTATTTTAAACCCGACAACACTCATATTACAAAAATGAGACAACTTCACCAAAATAGGCGTGAAACCCACAATTTGGTGAATGAGTCTCGATCCTTCTACTTTTCCTTCTTACACGAAATTCACCACCAAGTTAGGAGTGAAATCCACACCTTGATGGAGAAATTCAAATTTCAAATTCTAGTGGACCCTCGCCAAAGTGTCGAAATTAACTTTTGACCCGACGAGTACCAACCACACTTAGGATACTAAATCGCCAAGTTAGGGGTGAAACCCGCACCTTGTCGACTAGTTCCACTCCTTGATTTTCATTAATCCCGCCAAGTCTCGAAATTTCAATTGAATTGGGGACATGTAGTAACTGGAAGGGTAAATACCGTCAACCGACTTGTCGGCGAGAGTATTTCACCTATTAGGCCAAAGCATGCTCCTCAAGTTCGAAAGACTTTTCGACTACTTTGGTTAGTCAAAGGTTCCATTTTGGAACCATCCGAATTTTAATCAAACGTGTTTTACTATTTATTTTACGCGATGCAATCTTTCAAATTCGAATTTACTTCCGATATTTTCTTCTCACACACACAACATATTGAATCTTTTCCATACATTTATACATATGCAAGATTTCATGTAATTTAAATTCATATTTCTTGTAATGACAAGTGGAGACATATCCTCGAGATAGGAGTGATTTCCTTACCTTGATGATTAACTCTACTCCCCTTTTCTTAAAACGACCTCACCAACGAATTAGGGGTGATTCCCTTACCTAGGTGATCGTTACCAAAACGTCTCTTCAAAATATCTTATTATGCAAACTCGATCATGTTTTATACCTAAATTATTTATCATTATTCAAAATACATACGTATACGATTTCCAAATACATTGTTTTATCAAGCGTACTTTCTATCCTACAACCTATTTTCACTTAACTCTTATGCACGAGATTCTTAAACATATCTTAAACGTTCACTACACAAATTTTCAAACCTTACGCAATGCTACCTATCAATTTAATCGGTCCAAGGAATCTCTTGCCCATGAACTTCATATTCGGCTTAATCACTAAAACGCACTTATGATATAAATCACCAAACTAAAGACTTTCATTCTCACTCGGAGGATCAAACCAACCTTCCTTTTTCACCTATAAGATCTTATGGATGTTATATGATCGTTTTACCAAAGACTTTTTTTTAACATCAACAAATCATTTGTTAGAACTTTTAACAATCGCTAAGTTTTGTTGCTAAAATTCTTTTCTAAGGATCCTCGTTTTCACAAGAACCCCCTAAATTCATAACTTCTTGTTTAATGAAATGAATTTACCTTTGATTGAAAAACCTTTTACACCAATTTACAAAACACGTGGGCAAGAAGACTTCTTGGAGACCGACCATTCTTGGATTTCGTAAACTCTTTTAAAACAAAAGTAGCATTTCCATTCATTACAAAATGCATTATGCATAACCCACGAGTACCTTATATCCTTTTACATATGCAAACTATATTCTACCTTTCAAACCAAGCTCAATCAAATTTTGGTTCGATGAACTCAACGTTTTGTTTAAACAACTATACATGCATATCATCATACACGTTTTAGTCGTGGCATCGCGACAATTTCATTTATATCATACGTATTTACATGCTCAACCTCTTGAGCACTTTTACTTGCTTAACTTGGGTATGATTCAATTTATACTATATACGCAATCATTAGTATTCGTACTCACACTCACCCTCATATTCATAACAATACATTTTATACTTATAATCGTATTCATACTCATACTCATACGTTTCATGATTTTACCTATACTCATATATTTCATGATTTTACTTATACTCATACGTTTCATGATTTTACCTATACTCGTATATTTCATGATTTTACTTGTACTCATAAGTTTCATGTTTTTACTTATACTCATACGTTTCATGATTTTACCTATACTCATATATTTCATGACTTAACTTATACCCATACGTTGCGGGCTTATACATATACACATACTACTCGTACGTGTTATGTCGATACACATACTTGCGTGCTTATTCATACTTAAACTTATACTTATGCTCACACTTTCATTCATACTCATGATCCATACATTCGTACCCATACGCGCACGTAATCCGAGTGATTCGCTTGCGTGGGTCCCATACATACTTAAGCATGGACTTGCTTACATACTACATTCGTACACGTGCACATTCTTAATTTTTAAATTATGGATACCCTAATTCATACACAACTAGTACAAGCTATGCGGATCAGGCGACGATCAATATAATCACGGGTGCACACGGGATTATAGTGATAAGCGTATGAGAACCATAGAGTGTACTACTGTGTATGGTAAGACACGGAACGTAACATGACACCGAATACGAAACGGATGCATTGTGGTCAAAACATGGTGGATACGCCGCTGGTACTTCCTATATATAAGTGTTTTCGCCATGTTACCAAATTTCGTAAAACGTGCCATGAGAAATTCAGTGTTTTGCAGACCTTTGGACCTTATACAAACTTCATACAACTCTCAAATGCATTATATCCGATTATCCAATGACGAGACTTCATTCTTCACACACTACGTTCATCTATCCAACACTTATGCCATTCTCATACTTGTACTCTTTAAGAGTCATTCGTTCATTCTATACTAATATTATTCTCCTTATCCTTTTAATTCATACAAACCTCATTCGCCATTAAGCTTGTTTAAACATTCCGGTCCTAACTTGCCACGTCACCTATAAAATAGTCTTCCTATTCTGGACACTTGTGTAACTATACTTAGCATACCTTTAATGCTTTACCTAAAGTACCAAACCTTCTCGTTTCACGCAATAAACAACTTTCTACAAATGTGATTTCGTCACCACGTCCCATCAAAATACAAAACGTTTATCAAACGTCTTCTTTCTTAATACGTCACCTTTTAAATACGTCACCAATTTAAGTTACTCAAGGTTGTCAGACTCACTTCACCTGTATACGCACTTACATGTTTTTCGACTATGTTAAATACCTCAAAAAAAAATTTTAGACATTGAACTCACCCACAAATTTACCACGTCACTCTCCTAAGTTTTGTGTCTTTCAAAATGTTCCAAAATTTTCAAGTCTCAAATTTTTACTAAAACTCTTCAAGTCTACCTCTTGAATAAATTTCGGGACGAAATTTCCTAAAGGAGGGGAGACTGTAACGCCCCGCGTTTTCATACTTTCTATATTTAGAAACCATCGCTTGTAAAACTATTTTTGGAAACTTCGTAGTCTTGTAATCGTTCTTTCATTAAAAGCGGTGTAAAATCCGAGACTTGGATCATTAATGAAACTCGTATTTTGTTACAAACATGTTATACACACTTTATATATGCTCATACATTCAATTTCGTGGAACAATTGATACTTATTCGTAATTCTTGGGAACTATGTGCTAAACTTGCAATTATGTGAAACTTATGCATAAAACATGCTTTGAGCGTAAACGATACTTGTATACGACCTTCATACACTTAATTATACTTTGATTATGTTCCTCATACCCTATTTGGCCTTAAACTATGCTTAAATGGCAAGTCTAGTCCTTAAGACACATTAAAAACCCTAAAATATAAACTACAGGGGCCTAAATGTCAAAAATCAAACTTAAATTTCAGAAGCCATGCAGTGGCGTAGCGCGAGCACTAAGGCCTTAGTGCTAGTGCTACGCGAGCACCTTGTTTCGACAGATTGTGTGTTTCTTCAGCGAAAATGCACGAAATCCCAAGTTCCAACCTCACCCAATCACCTCTAATCCACCTCTAATCACCTCCAATCAACTCTAAACTCTTCCACTATAAATACACACCCTCTCTAACCCTTTTTACACTTTCAACACTCTCAAATCACTTCAATTTCACTCTCAAATCAGTTGCAAACTCAAGATTCGGGCAGATTTATACACTTGTACTAAAGTGAGCATAACTTGCTCATTTCTCAACGAAATTGCTTGATTCTTCTTCCTACTTGCTTGGATAATCATAGGGTATGATTCCTTGATTTCTCCTTGGAGAAATCAGACCTGGAAATCCCCTGAAATGATCCAAAAACTTTCTGTTTTGTTTGATGTTACTTAAAAACTTGTTTAAACTTATCCAACTTGTGTCTAACACATCTCACACCAATGTCCTAATGCTTACAACCTCTCGTATGGTTGGTTAAGCTTAAAAACATGGTTGAGACACTTGAAATCAGAGGATTAAACCTCAAATACTTTCTGTTTTGATAGGGTTTTCAACCCACAAATCATGTCAAGCTTAGATCTTGATGAATGAGTGATTATGGAACAACTTGGGTTGTCCTACATAGAATCCTCACATGATTTGATGATTTCTCATAGATTAGGTTATTTATATTATTGTACTAATCCTAGTTCGTGACCCTCCTTGGTTGTTTTTACATCAAGTGAAGTGGTGAACATACAAGGGGTTCCTAAACGGAAGCTAGTTCTTCCTACCCCATACTTGACATCCATGACTACTCGAGGTGCCTAAATGAAGATTCTAATCTTCTACCTCTTACTTGAATTATTGGACTAAATAATATGCAATAGATATATATATATACACTCATTCGAACCTTTGATGTTGAACTCGTGTTTACATGTTAAAGTAGTAGAACATCATATAAGACCTAAACCTTGTTGTGATTCTTATGGGTGTTCAACTCATGAAAACATTATCATAACCCTTGTGGTTACCAAGTGTCATACAAGTGTTAAGTGTTGAAGATGATTATTTTCACATGTTATTCTCATATCTTATTTTTATGTTGTTTTAAATACCGAATCTTGTCTCTATGCATACTTGAACTTTAACCCTTACACATTCAATCTTTTAACCTCATCAACTCGTCATTAATTGGATAATCGGAAAGCATATGCAAACTTTGTGAATATACTCGTATTTTCCCCCTTTTTACTTTTACACTTTTGGGGTGTAACATGTTTACTTATCAACAAACTTGCACATGAACATTTTGCTTAAACACATGAACATTCCTATTAACATGCTTGTATACGTGATTGCTTGATACATAAATTTGGGTGAGACTTATGTGTAGAACTTATCATTAACTTCGTACGAGCCAAACCTTGACATATGTAGTGCTATAGGATTAACGACCCGCCCGAAACTTGGGGTAATGTCATGAGCATATTGCGTTTTCTTGGTTTGATATGTTAGACACATGCCATATTTAGTGGATATCTTGGATCACATGCTTGCTATGAGGAATTGTTCGAAACTTATCTTTTGCTATGTATGTACCAAACTTGTATACTCGCCTTTGCTTTTGCATTGAACTTTATTTTAAACATGTTACAGGTTGAGGATGATGATGCTATGAAATGAAGTAGCGTTGATACCTAGATACACATATAGACGTTTAGATTAAACACGTTGTATAAATGTCATCTTTGTTGTCGTATTGTTCTTTTTATATTTAACTTGTTGTAATTCAATTTTCATGTATTGTAACATTTATTTACGAAAGAAATCAATTTATCTTTAATTCTATTGTCACAATTTAGCGTTATGATGTCTCGAGCAATCTTCACACTTCGTCTCATCCCGATGTTTCCGCCATTGGTTGGGGTGTGACACCTTCATTCCTACTTATTAGGAGTGCCACATGTCATCATCACAATCCTTCTTAGGCTACTTAGGCAAAATTCACTTTTTAGTGGATCCTTCCTCTATATATATATATAGGAGAAGGATCCGTTAGGAACCACCCTTTATTGTGAGAACCGCGAGAACCAGTGTGAACACAAACAGTAATACCTAAAAAAAATCTAAAAAACACCCAAAAAATTTTTTCTTTTTTTTTACTATTTTTTTTGGAAAAATCGCTATATTTTGTTTATAAAAAAAATTTCAAATTTTTTTTTTCGAGTAACAGTTATCCATGCACATGTGCATTTGTATCATTTCTTTGACAAATTCCGTATTTCATTACAAATATTAGACAATTGTACTTTCATTTATACTACCACGTGTAATACACTACTTTTTACGTTAACAATATTAGAAATGCACATGTGCATCTATATGTATCAACATGAAATAAGGTGTGTAGGTACACTACTTTCTCTTTCATCTATCATTCCATCCATAATACACAAACATGCACATGTGCATTTTTGTCATTTCTTTGATAAATTCCGTAATTCATTACAAATATTAGACAATTGCACTTTCATTTACACTACCATATGTAATACACTACTTTTTACATTACAAATATTAGAAATGCACATGTGCATCTATATGTATCAACATGAAATAAGGTGTTTTGGTACACTACTTTGAATACACTTTCCCTTTCATCTATCATACCATCCATAATACACTACCATTACTTTCTATCATCCATAATACAATACCATTACCTCCTACCATCCATAATACAATACCATTACCAATATTTTAACTTTATTACATGTATATCAACACCATTTATACCATCCAATCAACATATTACATCATAAATTGACAACTATAACCAAACCATCAACCACTAGATATAACTAACCAAAAAACATGTATATGGGTCTACTTCTCTATTCAAAATCACAAACTTTTTGTACCAAAACACGTTATATCATGGTTATACATAATGATGCACATGTGCATTTTGAATATTGGTAATGTAAAAAGTAGTGTATTATGGATGGTATTGTAAATTAACGTGCAATTGCCTATTACTGATAACGTATTACGGAAGTTGTTGAAGTAATGATACATATGCACATGTGCATGGATAACTGTTACTCGAAAAAAAAAGTTTTTTTTTTGCTAACTAAATATAGCGATTTAAAAAAAAAAATTAAAAATTTTTTTTGAGTGCTTTTTGATTTTTTTTTTTTTTTTAGATTTTATTTTGTGTCACATTGGTTCTCGCAATAAGGGTGGTTCTCAAATGAACCTTACCATATATATATATATATATATAAAATCTAATGAGTGGGGTTCGGCTACAAATTCCATTTTTTCTACAAAGTGTACAAAGTCATAAAACACCACAAATTCAGCCATAAAACACATTCAAAACCCACAAATAACAGAGTGAAGATCACTAAAACACAATACTCAAACCCTAACAATACATAAAAACTTCAAACACACCATCGTAGAACTATAGATATAAAACACAACATGATAATAAACATAAAACACACTAATGTAAGTAATTCAATAATCAAAGCCTTATCATACAAAACACAACACAAACCTCACAAATATGGTGTTTTAGTAATCTTCACTTTGTTATTTGTGGATTTTGAGTGTGTTTTATGGTTGACATCATGGTTGTAAAACAAGGTCTCCAAGGCAGAGTACTCCCCGAGTAACCGCTCCAAGGTAGGATGTCGATGCGACTTTCTTCAACTCCGCCTAATTACTCGGAATCGATCAAACGCGGTCAACCTTGGCCAGAATCAAATCTAGTAGGTCAACTCGGGCCGAGTTTGACTTAAAAAAAATAAAACATAATTTCTATGCCTATTAAATCAAAGCTGATTATGTTATTTGACATATATTTAATTTTCGAAAACTAATTTCTTTACAGTTTAACATGTCCGAGTACTCTCCGCCTAGGCCGAGTACTCCCAACTCCCAGTCGACCGACTACGGAGCGCCTAGCGACTTTTGCAACCATGGTTGACATTATGGTGTTTTATGACTTTTTACACTTTGTAAGAAAAATGGACTTTTGTACCCAACTCTCACCCTAATCTAATAAACTAGTCAATATTTTTTATCGCTATATATCTTGTGTATGTACGTGTGGTTTTCCCGACACCGATCGAGGCCGACATTTTTAGAGCTAACTCAACAGGTTTTGGATGGTTTGTCAATGTAGAGATCTGGAAGGGACAATCGGTAGCTTTCGAAAGACTGGCATGGCTTAACATTCACGGAGTTCCTCTACATCTGTCCGATAACGAAACCTATTATTCGGTGGGGAGAGTTTTCGGCAAAGTTATTCATGCCTCTCAAATACAAACGGAGGATAACATCCTAACGTCTGATTGTGTGTGCATTTTGACGGACACGGTAAAAAGAATCGAAGAAGAAGTAGTTATTGTTGAGAAAGGAAAACGATTCAGGATCTGGATCAAAGAAGAAAGGGGGTGTGGATACCAGATTCGGTCGACAAACAGGATGTGTGTTCTGTAGAAAGTGACGGTTGGGATCTCATATCAGAGGCCGACAACCTCAGCAACGTGAAGAAGTCACCGGATGAGCAGACACCGGAAGAGGAGGGTAAAGGAGATGGTGATCGAAGCTAGGACGCAGACAAACCCGTTAAGGCGGCAACGATGGACTCGGGGGGGGGGGGGGATTCCCGTGAGAATAAGAATGACAGGTTTGATCGGAATGACAATATTCCGATGTATGAAGAGCCGGTAGTTCAAAAGCAGGATGGTCTGTCCATCGTGGATAATTCCGGTACCGGAAAGGGGAGAATCTCAACGGAATATGAAGAAGCCGAACAGGCGGGATCTTTAAATGAGGAACCAATTCCAATAAATGTTAACGGTAGTATGAGCGGCAATAAGAGTATGGGAGATGGGGATTTTTTGGTACATCCAAGAAATCTTGAAAATAACCATTAGTGTAATAATGGAATGCAGAGGATAGATGCAGAGAATGATGGAGGCGGCGATGGAGTAATGGGTGGTAGCCAGAACCTTTTTAATATTGACCTAAACTCTTTTGGGCGTTGCAAAAGAGTTAAAAAGGTCAGGAAGCCCAAATATAAAAAAACATTAGCGGAGGAAGTCGGTGAGATTGGCCCAGGAAAAGATCGAGATATAACGACCCATTCGACCTGAACGAAATTACTGGGATACAGGAGGATGGTGTAAAAAGTGCTAAACCGGATAACACCGACGTTTTTTTACGGGGAGCGTTAGAGATTGCGAGATACAACAGGAAGAGTCAAGTGGTACTAGAAAGGAAAAGGAAGAGGAGGTGGTGAAAGATCTAATTTTTTTTTGCCTATCGAGGAGGTGGAGGAAAATATTGATGTGGAGTTTCAAATTACATCAACCATGGGGGCGCTCTAGGAGTTGATTTGCAGGGACACGAGCATCTGATTAAAGAAGTGATCAGGGAAGAAGGAATTCAAAATGGAAACAAATGAATTTTCTTTCTTTAAATATTAGAGGGTTAGGAAAGGGGGTAAAAACAAAGCGGGGTGGATAAAAAATTTAAAGCGTGAAAATGGTATTGATTTCATCGCGTTACAAGAAATTAAATTTAGTGACATTTCAGGTATCGAATTCGAGAAATTTTGGGGAGCAGGCAATTTCGAGATGGATCACGTTCCGACAGCTGGCAGATCTGGATGGGTGGTTAGCATGTGGGATCCTGGTATTCTCAAGGTACACGACTCTTTCAAACACCCTAACTTTTTATTAACTATGGGGACTTTAAAAGGTAGCAATCAAGTTATTGATATTGTAAACGTATACGCTCCTCATAAAGTCCCTCAAAAAAGGCTCTTTGGGATGATATGGGGGGGGGGGGTGATGGGTAGTCATCCGGGCTGGTGGGTGATTCTGGGATATTTTAATGCGGTGCGTTATCGGGAGGAAAGGAGAAACTATATTTTTAATAAAAATGTGCTTCTATTTTTATTGATTTTATCTCTGATAACAGGTTGAGAGAGTATGATATGAAAGGGAGAAAATATACGCATCTCAAAGACAATGACAATAAACTTAGTAAAATCGATAGAGTTCTGGTGGATCAAGATTTCTTTCTGAAGTGGCCGGGGGCTTGCCTTCGGGCGTTGCCAAGAATGTTTTCGGATCATTGCCCTCTTGTTCTGACTTGTTCGGATAAAAACTTTGGACCAAAGCCGTTCAGATTTTTCAATTCTTGGTTGGAAAGAAAGGATTTCGATGAGGTGGTTCTTAAGGAGATTGCTAATTTTAACGGGGTTGGGGATCCGGACGTGAGGTTATCTCAAAAATTTAAAAAGATTAGCGAAGCTTTAAGAACATGGAAAAAAGAGGTCTTATCTAAGGAAGGGGAAACGGAGATGACTATTAAGGAAGAGCTAGAACGCTTGGAAGATGTGGCGGAAGGCAGAGAGTTAAATGAAAAGGAGGAGTGGACCAGATCGGAATGCCTTAAAGACTTAAAGGAGCTCGAAGGCTACAAACTGAAAGATATCAAACAAAGAGCTAGAGCTAGATGAGATTTGGAAGGAGACCAGAATACTAGGTTCTTTCACAGATACATCAAAAGTAGAAGGGCATGTAACAATATGGTGTAAATGGGTTTTCCTGAATTATGGTGTAAATGGATTAAAGGGATCCTAGCTTCGGCTAGATCCTCGGTTCTTGTAAATGGATCTCCCACCTTTGAATTCAACTGCTCTAAAGGGGTCAGACAGGGAGACCCACTTTCCCCGTTTCTGTTCCTTCTGGTCATGGAGGCCCTGTCTAACATTATGTGTAAAGCAAGGATGGAAGGTCTTTTCAAAGGTATTCAAACTCCCAATAACGGTCCGGTAATTTCTCACCTTTTTTATGCTGATTATGCTCTTATGTTGGGAGAGTGGGATAGGGATAACGTTAAGAACTTGGCTAGATGTCTGAGAATTTTTTATTTATGTTCGGACTTAAAAATTAATCTTCAAAATTCTAACTTATATGGGTTGGGTGTTGATAGTGGGTTTGTGCGGGTTATGGCTAAAGTAATTGGGTGTAAATCGGATTCTATTCCTCTTACATACTTGGGTATTAAGGTGGGGTCGAATATGAACAGAATAAACAATTGGAGTCCTATTATTGAGACTTTTGGCAAAATATTCTCGACGTGGAAAGCTAAAACTTCATCGATGGGGGGAGGCTTACTTTGATAAAATCTGTTTCGGAAAGTCTGCCTATTTATTATTTGTCTTTATATAAAGCTCCGGTGGGTGTTTTAAAGGCCCTCGAGGCCAAGATGAGAAAAATTTTATGGGCTGGTTCAGGTAACATATCTAAAATGAATTGGGTGGCTTGGGAATGGGTTACTTGGCCCAAGTCAAAAGGTGGGTTGGGTATCAGCAGGTTAAAAGAGGTCAACGAAGCCCTTCTTGTCAAATAGGGGTGGAGATATAGGGCGGAAAATCATAATCTGTGGTGTAAATTGGTGGAAGCGTGTCACTGTAAGCATAACTAAAGGAGCTTCCTTCCTATTAATGAGAATATATTGGGGTGTTGGAAAAACATTGTGAAACTGATTTCCAAAATGAAAATTAATGGGAAAGGTTTAAATCATCTTATTATGTGTAAAGTTGGGAATGAGGTTGATATTCGGTTTTGGATCGATACGTGGGTGGGTGACCGTTCCTTCTTGGAAAGGTGGCCCCATCTATTTTGTTTGGAGTCGTTTAAATCGTGCAGGGTTGTAGAGAGAATGGAAACAAGAAGAGGTAGCGGAGGGTTCAAATGGCATTGGTTTAGGCAGCCTGAGTTTGAAGAGGAGCTCAAGGAATGGAAGGAATGTTGCGAGGTGCTTAGTTTGGTGAGCCTTTCCATCGGTAAGGATGCTTGGATTTGGAGTGGTGATAGTCAGAACAGCTTCTCGGTGAAGACAGTCAAATCGGCTTTGATTAAGGATAGAGGTACCCGTCACCCTCCAAATTTTGTTTGGTGCAAATGGGTTCCTATTAAATGCAACATTATGAACTGGAGAGGCAATCTGGATAGGCTTCCTACTAGAACAAATTTAAGAAGAAGGAATGTGGACATATCTTCAACTATGTGCCCTTTCTGCGAAGACGCCGAGGAATCGGTCGAGCATTTGTTCACTGCTTATTCGGTTGTGTTGAGGGTGTGGTCGGCTTTCAGCGAGCGACTGGTGCAACATCCCGCCGCTCTACCTTTTTTAATTTAAAAATATTTTAGATATCCACAAATTCATGAAGCGTAGTAAGAAGGAGGAGAAGATCATTTATGGGTTGGCTTTGATAACGTCTTGGTGCATATGGAAATAAAGGAATGAAGTGGTGTTTAATTAGAAAAGATGTAGTCTGCATGACATCATTGGGGAGTTAAAATCTAGAAGTTTTGCTTGGGTTAAAAGTAGATCTTCATGTAAGTATATTAGATGGTTGGAATGGTGTAAATACCCCATGTATATGTTGTAATTTCCTTGCCCTTTGCCCGTTTGGGTCGGGGGCGCTTTGTTGTGTTTGGCCTTTTGCCCGTTTGGGTCGAAGGTTGTTTTAATGAAGTTTAATTTAAAAATAAATAAATAAATAAATAAATAAACACCCTATATAGCTGTAGTAGGAACCATGGAATATAGCTGTAGTAGGACTAAACCATGAACAAACCATGCGTGAGGTGTTGACTTCACTTTCCTTTAGGGTGAGAGGGGCACTCCTCTCTTAGGGGAGTGACCTCTCTTACACACACCCAATCAGCACGCGCCACGTCAACTCCCCCCTTAACTCCCCCCACACCCTCAATTTGATGGCGGCACTCCTCTCTTGGGAGACTTTTTTTTTTTAATTAAGGGGGGAAAATACTTGATTGGTTGAATCAATGGTGGGCCACCCTCTCCCTCTCTCCCTTCATGCGGTGAACACCCACCGAAATCCATCCCCGATTAGGCTCCCCGAGTTGATGGCGGCGGTGTTCCCGCTCGGGGACTCACCTCACCGCATCCCTCCCCGAGAAGTGCCCCGCTCACCCTTACTTCAACGTCATGAGTATAGGGTGGCTCAACCAATGTGGGGCCCAAGGCAAAGCCTTGTTGAAATGTTAACGTTATAAATTGTATCGGATCTAAGATTTTTGTGAGCAACTATAAAAAATGGATTGGCTAAAGTAGGATTAAACCACGTTGTGAGCAACTATAAAAAATGGATTGGCTAAAGTAGGATTAAACCACGTATGTAAAAATAGTTAGGCCAAATTTTTTTCATTAAAGTGAGATTGGAATAAGATTGAATATTTTATGCTCAAAGCGAAAAAGTGCATTGGATTATGTGTAAACAATATTTGGGCCCTAGGCTCGAGCCTAAGAACTCACCACATAGAAGCCGCCCATGCATGAATGAACACTTGCAGACGAGTTTTAAAATTAAGTACTCCCATACATTAAAAGGCAATTTGACTAGCAAACTTAAACCACGCCTCCCCCCCCCCCCCCCCACCCACACACACAAGAAAAAAAGGTAAAGGTGTACAAATATCTGGTTTGGTCTCAAACTAGTTTAGGTTGTAAAGCGGTCCATTTTATTTACCTTGGGCTCAAACCGGTTCGTGTTAAGAATCGATTTTGGGGTTGAAAACCTAACCCACCCAAACCAATTGGGATTGGGTTCACAACTAGTTTTAGCATTTAAACCAATTTTTATAGGTTGCCAGATCAGGGTCGAGCCAACCGTTTTTTGGCTACCAAATCGGGCTATAAACCGGTTCATCAGGCCCAAACCGGATTTTTTGTACACCTCTAATACTCTAATAGAAGGAAGCAATTATGTGGACACAGTTTGCCCAATGATCATCCACAAGGAAAGCAAGTTTGGATTTGGAAGCCTGAGAATCGGATTCTCATTTCAGCCTTTTGTGGGACCAAATTAAGGCTTTGTAAATTTAATGCTATTGGGCTGGACATAATCTGCAATGTGGATCTCAATGGGTTGAAGACAACCTGTGGGCTTAAAGATATGCACAATTATACTTTCAAATATATATTAAAGAAAGACTTTTCAACTCTAAGGGTGGTCGGTATCGTTTCGGTGAACCATTCGGGGAATGGTGTTCACCGATCGGTGAACGGTTGCCGGAGAGGAATCGGGGAGCGGGGAGGAGGAGAGAAGTGGTGTGGGCGGTGAGTATTCACAGAAGGTGAAGAAGAGGTGATGGAGGAGAGAGAGGGGACTTGACCATTATTCAACCAATCAATTTTATTTTTTTTTAAATTGAGTGGGTGTTTGACCATTGCTAGTGTTTGAGTAGAAAATGGGGAGTGAAGGGGGGAGTTGACATGACATGAGATTATTGGGTAAAGAATAACTCAAACACCCTAATAACCGAAACGATACCGACCACCCTAAACAATTAAATATATTAAAAGAAGGGTAAATTACTTTTTAAGTCCTTGTGTTTTAGTGGTTTTAATCAGTTGAGTCCAAAATCAAAAAGTTTAATGCCCTGAGTCTCTAATCACTCATTTTATAACGTTTTGAGTCCATGTGTTTTTAGTACTTTTAACCACTTGAGTCCAAAATAAAAAGTACAAGTGTTATAAAATGAGTGATTAGGGACTCAGGACGTTAAACTTTTTGATTTTGGACTCAAGTGGTTAAAACTAACAACACAAAACTCAAAAAGTAATTTACTCTTAAAAGAATTTTGATAAGGTAGCATGCCCAGCTACGACTCTAAACAATTAGTTATATTAAA
>JARYGA010029191.1:0-41130 GCA_030545235.1 Helianthus tuberosus
GCGCGACTTGAATACCAGACGGATCACTTGTATCCGTGTGTTCATAGCTCATCCGACATCATCCGAGACGCATCTCCTTCTATCATTTATCATCCGAAACAACTTCGAGATACGTTGATGGGCTTATTCACTGCTAGGCCACTAAAGGAGAAGACCCAAGATTGGAGATCGTCTAAACCGTAATAAAGAGAGCATAAAACTAGGGGGAGATTGTTAGGTCCAAGAGTTTTACGCTTATCTTTATTACTTTTATTTGTGTTTATTTGGTTTAGATTAGTTTTGGGCTTGGGCTAGGCCATGTGGGCCAATAGGGTAGATGCTCCTATATATAGTCTTGATTAGAATATTGTAGTAGAGCTCTCATATTGTGTAATCATGTAATCCCCTAAAGGAGAACCTTGTACCAGACAATCCTAGAGATTGTGTGCAAGGTTCTCGAAGATCGTACCAGACAGTCCTTGAGACTGTGTGCGATCTAAGCAACGACACTGAGTTCTTTAATGAATATTTTCTTTTTGTTCTTGTCGGTTTGATCTTACATTCCGCGTTCGATCGAACCGTAGAGTGATATCACGGGTTTTTCGGGTTCTCGCTTTGAGCTTGTGTTGAGGAAATAGTCTAGGGGGAGATTGTTAGGCCCTGAAGTGTGAGACTGACGCATCAAATTAACATAGTGGGTTATGGTTATGAACTGGGCCGTACCGGGTTAGTTTATATTAGGTTTTGAACCTTTAGAGGTCACTTGGGCCAAGCTATAGGCCATGTGGGCCAAGCAGGCCCAAGGGGAGCCCATGTAGGGAAGTGGGCTTTAGTAGGTATATAAACAAGTTTCTAACTTGTTTTAGGGTTTGATCATCATTGTTACAATTTCTCTAGAGAGAGAGGCGATTTGGTTGAGAGCTTGTACCAGACGATTTTGCTTGTTCAAGTAATAGAATCGTGTGCAAGTTTAAAAGTGATTCCGGTTTGTTCTTATTGTTTCTTGTTATTCGGTTTCATATTTTCATCTTATTTCTTGAATCTCACCAAGTTTGGATTCCGCACAAACTTGGTGATTGTTTGATATCATTGAAAGATCCGGTTTACGGGACTTACACTGAGTGAATCATTCATTTTGCTAAAATGACTCTTTTGTTATAATTCACAGTATTAAGAGAGATTACAATGTTTATTTCAACCAAATACCCACAGTACTTGTCATCGACTCGGTTCGGTGACGGTGGTCATATTACTATTGAGTCCGTTCACCCAATAATAACGAGTATCATTAATTAGGTTCGCCCACCTAAAGTGATAAAAACAGTAATGTGCACAATACCCCACATACCGGCTGTAATTTGGTGACTACATATACTTAATCACTGTAATTATAATCTTGAAAATAAACATACTTTTGTAAACAGATTTGATAAAAAGAGAATGACTCACATTGCAGATTTAACAGAGCTTAGTTTACTGATTAGCCTTGATAACCTAGTTTAAATAATCAAGCACACAAACTAGGTTAGTAACTTAATACAACATTTACGATAACTCACGAGATTCCAACCGTCACAACGAATGACAAAGTGCGATACTTAAACATCCAGCGATTTAACGACGAATGACAAAGCATAAACCCTAATGTGGGCAGCACTTAAACATCCATTGGATAGTTTAATCGATCGGACATTGAATCGTAGCAGCGATCGAGTTATTACCCTGAATTGTGGCAGTACTTCGTGAGCAGTGTGTGTTTATTGTAGTATTTCTATAATAACTCGGAGTGAATTTTGAAACTGAACGTCGCATCAACGCAAAATTGCATGAAACAGACGATACTATTTATACAAGAAAAATGCCCCCCTCGCGCCATGCGAGGGGTTCCCTTGTTTCTGTCGCGTGGCGCGACAGGACCTATTCTACTATAGGCTTGCTTCGTGTCCCAGTAGCCTGGCTGAGTTGGTTTCGTGTGATTTTAACTTTTTGACAGCAAACTGTGTTGATTTTACCGAGTAGGGTTTACCCCCCCCCCCCCCCTGAGTTTTAGGGGCCCTGATCCTGATTCCGAGTGTTCTGAAAATTTTAGGGTTTGTTCAGAATCACTTGGGTTTCTCAATTAGGGTTTCCTATTGGTTAAATTAAAGTAATAAATAATACTTTTTGATGAGAGTTGTTACATTCTCCCCACCTTAAGAAAAATCTCGTCCTCGAGATTTACCGGAATAAATGAGGATACTTTCGCTTCATTTCTGATTCCAGCTCCCAAGTGTATTCAGCTCCTCTATTTGAATCTCATCTGACTTTGACTAAAACTAGTCGTTTGTGTTTAAGAAACTTGATCTTTCGATCCTCAATTTGAAGAGGTTTCTCAACAAATTTCAACTTTTCGTTTACTTCTATATCTCGAAGAGGTACTACCAGTGATTCATCTGATAAGCATTTCTTAAGATTGGATACATGAAATACATCATGTAATCCAGATAATTCTTCTGGTAATTGTAAACGATAAGCAACTGGCCCTATACGTTGGATCACTGAAAATGGTCCTACGTACCTTGGACTTAGTTTTCCTTTCTTTCCGAATCTAACTACTCCTTTCCAAGGAGAAACTTTCAATAGTACTTTGTCTCCAACTTGGAATTCAAGTGGCTTGCATCTATTGTCTGCATAACTTTTCTGGCGATCTCGAGCCGTCTTCAGCCTTTCCTTGATTTGAGTAATCTTATCAGTTGTCTCTTGCACTATTTCAGGACCTGACAACTGATTTTATCCTATTTCTGCCCAACAAACTGGAGTTCTGCACTTTCTTCCATACAGTGCTTCAAATGGGGCAGTTTCAATACTTGAATGATAGCTATTGTTATAGGAGAATTCAATTAATGGTAAATGATCATCCCAGTTCCCACCAAAATCTATTACACATGCTCGGAGCATGTCTTCTAGAGTTTGGATTGTCCTTTCACTTTGTCTGTCTGTTTGGGGATGATATGCAGTGCTCAAATTTAGTCGAGTTCCCATAGCTTGCTGGAAACTTTTCCAGAAATGAGAAGTAAAACGACTATCCCTATCCGAAACAATGGAGAGTGGAACTCCATGTAAGGATACAACTTCATCTACATACAATTTTGCCAGTCTTTCCATACTAAAGGTTTCTTTCATAGGTAAAAAGTGTGCTGATTTGGTTAATCGATCCACAATTACCCAAATCGCATCATTACCTTTTCTGGTTTTGGGTAACTTAGTAACAAAATCCATGGTTATAAGTTCCCATTTCCATACTGGCATTTCTAATTGTTGTAGTAACCCCGAAGGTTTCTGATGTTCTGCCTTAACTTGTGAACAAGTGAGACATTTAGAAACATATCGCGCTATATCCTTTTTCATTCCTATCCACCAAAAGTTTTTTCTTAAATCTTGGTACATCTTATTGTTTCCTGGATGCATAGTATACCTAGATTTATGAGCTTCTTCTAAAATCTTAGGTCTTAAGTCTCCCTATTTAGGTACCCAAATTCTATTTTTTGTGGAATCTCCAAATTCCATCTGCTCCTTGTTCTAATTCCTTGATTCTTCCTTTCATTCCTTCAGCATCATCCTTGATTGCTGTAGTTTGAACATTCTTCAATTGTTCCATTAAATCTATTTGTAAATTTAATCTGAGAGCACGAACTCGTCGTTGTTTCTCATAATACTTACGACTTAAGGCATCTGCAACTACATTCGCCTTTCCTTCATGATACTGAATATCACAGTCGTAGTCACTTAGGATTTCCATCCATCTCCTTTGCCTCATGTTTAACTCTTTTTGCCCAAATATATATCTTAAACTTTTGTGGTCTGTGTAGACAGTAAATTTACTTCCGTAAAGATAATGTCTCCAAATCTTAAGGGCAAAAATTACAGCTCCTAATTCTAAATCATGAGTCGTATAGTTTTCTTCGTGCTTTTTCAATTGCCTAGAAGCATATGCAATTACCTTTTTGCGTTGCATAAGCACACATCCATATCCTAGTTTTGAAGCATCACAATATACTTCAAAATCTTCAGTTCCTTCTGGTAAGGCTAAGATTGGTGCATTTGTTAATTTCTGCTTCAATATTCTAAAGGCTTCTTCTTGCTTAGGTCCCCATTCAAACTTAATAGCTTTACAGGTTAACTTAGTTAATGGTACGGCTATCTTGGAAAAATCCTTAATAAACCGTCTATAATATCCAGCTAAACCTATAAAACTTCTTATTTCCATTGTTGTTTGTGGAACCTTCCATTTGGTAATTGCCTCTATCTTAGCAGGATCCACGTGAATACCTTCGTGATTCACCGTGTGTCCTAAGAATTGTACTTCTTGCAACCAAAATTCACACTTGGAAAATTTGGCATAAAGCTTTTCTTTTCTTAACAAAGTTAAGAGTGCATGAAGGTGTTCACAATGCTCTGTTTGACTTTTGGAATAAATAAGTATATCATCTATGAAGACAATTATAAATTTATCCAAATATGGTTTATAGATCCTATTCATCATGTCCATGAATGCAGCAGGTGCATTTGTTAATCCAAAGGGCATAACTGTAAACTCATAATGACCATACCTAGTTCTGAAAGCAGTTTTAGGTATGTCTTCTTCTTGTACCTTCAATTGATGATATCCGGAGCGTAAATCTATCTTAGAAAAATATCTAGCTCCCTAAAGTTGATCAAAAAGATCATCAATCCTAGGTAATGGATATCGATTCTTAATTGTAACCTTATTCAGTTCTCTATAATCGATACACATTCTCATTGAACCATCCTTCTTCTTTACAAACAACACTGGCGCTCCCCAAGGGGATGAGCTAGGTTGTATGAAACCTTTACTTAGTAATTCATCTAATTGCTTTTTCAGTTCTAACATTTCTGTGGGTGCTAACCGATAAGGTGCCTTGGCTATCGGTGTAGTTCCTGGAATTAGATGAATCCTAAATTCTACTTCCCTATCCGGAGGTAATCCTGGTAAATCTTCTGGGAATATATCTGGATATTCTGAGACTACAGGAATTTCCTTAAGTTCTTTACCCTTAGTACTAATGATTACTGAAATCATATATACTATTCCTTGTTTTCATTCATAATTAGCAACTTTCATTACTGATATGAACTTCATGGGCTTACGTGGTTTATCTCCTGTAATCCTAATCATTTCTCCGGTGGGTGATTGAATTTCTATGGAATTCTGATCACAAAGGATTTTAGCATGGTTGGCTATTAACCAATCCATTCCTAATACAACATCAAATTCAGCTAAATTCATCGGCAATAGTTTTGCAGAGAATTTATGTCCTAACAGTTCTATGTTTTCTTCTTGCAAAACTTTATCTATTTTAACTGAATTTCCATCTGCCGTTTCAACCGTAAAAATCTGCCTAATATTGGTTAAAGGTAAATTAAGAGCTTGGCAGAATGAAGTATTTATAAAACTTTGGTTTGCACCAGAGTCAAATAATACTTTGGCGTAAATGTTGTGAACTAAGAACGTACCCGCTATCACATCTGGGATGAGTTCTGCTTCTTGAGTGGTCAGCTGGAATGCCCTAGCATTTTTCTTAATAGTTCCGTCGGTCGCCTTGGTTTTGTTGTCTGCTGGTTTGATTAATTTAGGACATTCTGTTTTGAAATGTCCTGTTTCTCCACAATTGTAACAAATTGTGGATTTCTTCCTGCAGTTCTCTTCCCGATGTCCTACAAATTTGCAAAAATTGCAGGTTATATTACATCTTCCATAATGTTTCTTTTTGCAATTCCTGCAGAATGGCATAGTTGAGGATTTTCCTGTTCCTCTTCTGTTGAAGTTGTTATTATTACCCGTACGAAATCCCTGGGTAATTTTCTGAGCCAATTCTTTCTTTCTGTCTTCATCTCTTGTGCGCACCAGTTCATCGGTTAGGGTATTAGCTAATTCCACAGCATCGTCAATAGTGCGAGGTCTCGCAGCTTTAACGATATTGCGGATTTCACTAATCAGTCCCCAAATGTAGCGAGAAATGAGTACCGGTTCTGGCGAAGCCAGTGTTGGTACCACTCTAGCATATTCAAAGAATGTCGAAGTATAACCACGACAATCTACACCCATCATCCGATGATTTAGAAACTTGTTTGTCATCTGTTCCTTTTCATACTCAGGACAGAATTTTCTTTCTACTAAACCCTTAAATTATTCCCAAGTCATAGCATAAGCTATTATTCTTCCTTTTGATTGTAACACCGTGTTCCACCATTCGAGTGCTCCTTCCTTGAAGAGATTTGATGCGTACATGACCTGATCATCTTTAGCACATTTACTTATTGCAATGACTGCTTCGGTTTTCTCTAACCAACGCAGTGATGCAGTTGCTCCTTCATTGCCTGCAAATTCAGTGGGTTTACAAGCAAGAAATTCTTTGAAAGTGCAACCAGGCGTTGCAGTTTTCATTTTCTTAGTTAATGGAGCTTGGTGTGGTTCCCTATTATGATTAACATTATCATTGCCTCCATTTACACTATTATTGAAGTTATCTTCAGTAATACGTTTACTAGGAACGATGTGTTGTGGTTCGATTGGATTCTTTATAGCTGCAACGAATGCTGGAATAGCATTGGCTATCCCTTGAGCAACAATGTTTTCAATATCTTGCCGAGTCATATATTGATCTCCTGGATGTTGCTCAGACTGATTAGCCTCATTTACTGGTTCGTTACCAATGTTTGACATCTGATAATAAATTTTATGTAAATAATTAGTTATAAATACAAATATAATAAAACAGTTTGCACATAATCACATTAACATATATAATCAAAATTTATTGATTTCACAAGTTTCATTTTTATATATTATATTATGCCTCGTACACACGATTATCATACAACGTTTTATTGTTAAGTTATTTACACATACTGGTTATTATGATTATTTATTAACACATATTCCTACGAACTCTTATTATCTGATCAGCTAATTTCTTAAAAACGACGCTCCCTTTCGTCATACTTCCAAGTGATTCTTTCTCCCACATCCCTAATCCGATTTCCTGCATCAATTATCTCTTCACCCCAGAGGCGAAGTTCAGTCAGATTCTCAGGGCTCATGGTTGGGTATAGTGGAGGTTCTGGGTCAACTTGTGGGAAAAATGTATCAGGGTTGTTTAAAAGATTTTGGTATTGCCAATCAGTTGTCCACCATTCATCTAATTCTACTGGTAATGGTTGAGGTTGGACAATAGGATCTGGAATAGCAGGTTCCAGATTGATTGGGATTGGAGCTTCTAGTGGATAGCTAAAAAGATCTTCTTCCGTAAAGATGAGGTTTGGATTAGCTGCTTCAAGGTTTCCATCGGCAGGTCCGATGAGGTCACTCATTACTAATTGATGATCTAAAACTTCCCAAGGAGTCATTTTCTGTTTCTGCCTAGAACTCTCTCCGACCTCTATTTCTGTTTGCTTAAAATTCTTCTCAGCTTCTATCTCTACTTGATTAACATTTTCCTCAATTTCTACCCCCTTTCCTTTGTCTTTTGGTTCTTCAGTTTTGGTAACCTTTCTTGTTGCTGGCTTTTTCCTTCGTACTCGCCTCCAGCCCACAAATCTGCTTCTTTTCTTGGGTTTAGGTTTTGCCAGTGGTTTGGATTGAAATTCCATGGGTTCTTCTTTATCAGCGAAGTAACCAGTGAATTCCTTGGAAACTTCTATCTTAACGGGATAGAGGTTAAGATTTTCTAAACCTTCAGATATCTCATTCATGCTGTTTAGCATATATGCAAAATACATACCAAATGTTAAAACAATATTTTATAGATAACCCGTAAATATTATTGCATACATGAAACAACTGACAAGTAAATTATACTACGATTTACTGTAACTTATTTATTTACTAAATAAGGTTTCTGAAAATAAAAGTGATAAAACTTTTGAGTATTTAGAGATTTGCATTTTCTGCTACTGTGGCTAGCATATAAAGATTTGCCCATTTCTCATCTAATTTGTCCTCCCAAGGTGATTTATTGATTAAATCCTGGGTTTCTTGTTTAACTTTCTTCTCTCGGTTTTTCCTTATTTCCTCCTGACTTTTCCTAATAATCAAACTTCTTTTATTAGGAGAAAGTGGTTCCTCGTAATGTGCCTTACGGACAAATATTCCTTCTTCAGGAATTACATAAGATTTTGTTTGGGATGAACTTCCCTTCTCGTGGGTTGACCTATCTAGTTTAAGATAGATGTTTGACAGCTTTTGTTTACCCATACTGTAATTAACAAATAATCAGTAAATAAAACACATAATCACAAAATTGACAATCAGTAAAATTAAGTATTTCTAAATACTTAATAGGCTTAGATCAGTGGCTCTGATACCACCTTATTTCTGTCACGGCCCCCGACCCGGTTTGACCCGTTTCAGGAGCCGCGGGACAGAAATCCCGTGGTATTTAATTAACAGCGGAAGTTTATTCAGGATCTTTTTAAAAACTTAAAATATTTCCCGATTATTTTATTTCACAATTCGGGATAAAACCCGATAATTTACAATCTTGAGATTTCACCAGGAAATCTTTTATTTTTACAAAGCATGTTTCATTATTTTAATACTGAGCCACTTCCTTAAGCTGATAGTGCTTCACGGCACTTTTTCCTGGATCACAACAGATCACCTGAAACATGTTTGAAAAAGGTTTTGTCAGCGGGAAATACTGAGTGAATCATTCATTTTGCTAAAATGACTCTTTTGTTATAATTCACAGTATTAAGAGAGATTACAATGTTTATTTCAACCAAATACCCACAGTACTTGTCATCGACTCGGTTCGGTGACGGTGGTCATATTACTATTGAGTCCGTTCACCCAATAATAACGAGTATCATTAATTAGGTTCGCCCACCTAAAGTGATAAAAACAGTAATGTGCACAATACCCCACATACCGGCTGTAATTTGGTGACTACATATACTTAATCACTGTAATTATAATCTTGAAAATAAACATACTTTTGTAAACAGATTTGATAAAAAGAGAATGACTCACATTGCAGATTTAACAGAGCTTAGTTTACTGATTAGCCTTGATAACCTAGTTTAAATAATCAAGCACACAAACTAGGTTAGTAACTTAATACAGCATTTACGATAACTCACGAGATTCCAACCGTCACAACGAATGACAAAGTGCGATACTTAAACATCCATCGATTTAACGACGAATGACAAAGCATAAACCCTAATGTGGGCAGCACTTAAACATCCATTGGATAGTTTAATCGATCGGACATTGAATCGTAGCAGCGATCGAGTTATTACCCTGAATTGTGGCAGTACTTCGTGAGCAGTGTGTGTTTATTGTAGTATTTCTATAATAACTCGGAGTGAATTTTGAAACTGAACGTCGCATCAACGCAAAATTGCATGAAACAGACGATACTATTTATACAAGAAAAATGCCCCCCTCGCGCCACGCGAGGGGTTCCCTTGTTTCTGTCGCGTGGCGCGACAGGACCTATTCTACTATAGGCTTGCTTCGTGTCCCAGTAGCCTGGCTGAGTTGGTTTCGTGTGATTTTAACTTTTTGACAGCAAACTGTGTGGATTTTACCGAGTAGGGTTTACCCCCCCTGAGTTTTAGGGGCCCTGATCCTGATTCCGAGTGTTCTGAAAATTTTAGGGTTTGTTCAGAATCACTTGGGTTTCTCAATTAGGGTTTCCTATTGGTTAAATTAAAGTAATAAATAATACTTTTTGATGAGAGTTGTTACAACTACCATACTCAACCGCGTTTTACAGCCAATAGAGTCATTAGTATACTTGCATATCACCCAGACATGCAAATGGAAAATTTGGACTTAATGTTACCTAAGGCCTTAAGCATTGGCCTTATCTAACATTAACTCACATATGTTCAAAAGCAAGAAATAAAAACACTTGTACAAATTGAACAGAAGGATAAACTTTATATTCCAAAAAGTGTCTACACCTATGCGGTGCGCAAGAAATTGTACATAAGTTTTTCCTAACATTTACATCAAAGAGGAATTCACAAAAAAAAAGGCACGAAGGCCAACCTAGTCTTATTTTGTACCACTGGTGCCCGCATCACCCTTTGAGCCACCAGCGGTCTCCTCTTCCTCAGGATGCTTGTACAACAACCGCAAACGGTCCACGTAATCTTCCGCCTCCAAGCATTTCTCAATATCTTCAATGGCGGAAAGGGACAAGGTGTTGTACGCGTTAACAGCTGTGACATACCGAGCTTCAGTATCTACGCCATGGAACCCAGACCTTTCATCGGTAAATTTACTCTGGCAAAAAGGGTTCACATGGGCAATGCACTGATGGTAACCAGCCTTGAACCCTGCCTCCCGTGCACGCTCCTTACAGCAGTTCCGTTCTCAGGCGTGTCAAGAACGGTTCCAACAATCTGAAGAATACAAGTAACAAAGTTAACAAAGGCAAAACTTAACAAAGGAAGGGAACCAGATACTTACATGCCCGATCCCGTGATCGCGCATCCAGTCACGATCTTCCCTAAGCTGATTGAGAGAGGTAGTCAAACTATCTCTAGCCTCCGCGGCCTCCTTTGCCCGCGCTTCAGCTTCAGTCGCGCGGACAGTGACTTCCTTAAGAATGGTCACCCGGTTCTGCACTTCAGCCTTTCAACAACAAAGCATACACAATCAGTTATACTCGTGAAACAAAGAAACAAACTCAAGTATAATCACAGAGAGGGAGAAGACGGACATGAGAAAGATTTACACCTACACTATAGTAATTTATATTCATATAATTTATCAAAATTATTATGTAAATCAAAATAGTCCTCTCCAATCTTATTTGGTTGTTTTCATCCATGTAAATCCAATCCTAACTTAAATGAATGAAGATTTTGCAGATCAACATGTGCATGTGTTTATATTCATATAATTTATCAAAATTATTATGTAAAAAACTCACTCAAAAATCAAAATAGTCCTTTCCCATCTTATTTGGTTGTTTTCATCCATGTGAATCCAATCATAACCTAAATGAATGAAGATTTTGCAGATCAAACATGTGCATATGTTGATCTAATGTCTCATTCCAACCTACGATCTTGCAATTTATTAATATTATATACTCCAATAGTCGTTAGATCGTGCAGAAATAACATGACATTATAAAATACCCTTAAATTTAAACACCGCCACCCCCAACACCCCCCGTGGCCATCGCATCATCAACTAGATACATCAGTTTAAGGAAACTGCAGACCAGTTTCCTTCTTCTCCATATAAATTTCAACCTCACATCTCATCATTTTCACCATCCAAATCCCACTTCTTCTTTGTGTAGACTCGAAAAATGGCTAAATTTGTATCATTTTTGCTTGCATTCGCCATTGTTTCCACTTGTGTTCTTGCTGCTCCATTTGAAGGTATGTTTCATCTTCGTAAAGATTGAGTGATGCAACTAGAACCTTTTAGTCCGGGTTATCATATGGTCTTTTTCTTTACTAAGTACTTTTTATTAAAATTAATTTAGATTTTATATATAAAATCAACAATTAGTTTTGAGTTCAGCAAACCCTCTTGACCGCACAAAACAAGTTTTTGCCCAAACCAGTTCGCTTTGAAACCAGCATCTTAGGAGTAAAGGATTTGTTCAGTTGGAAACTAGGTTTTATTGGGTGAGCTTCCGTCTTCACCGTTTCCAACTGAACAGATCCTTTACCCCTAAGATAGGTATGGGAGGGAAGGTCTTGAGTTCAAGTTACACAGACAACATGAATAAAAGAATTTTGCCGTAAAAAAAAGTCGTTTATTCGATTATGTTAATTCGGTTATTTGCTCACCCTACTTATATAAATTATATGCATGTTCTACGCAGGTCTCTTACCAAACGGAAACTTCGAACAACAACCAAAACCAACCGATATAAAACAAACCATACTCCTCCGCAAAAACTCATTACCCGAATGGGAGATCAGCGGCCAGGTGGAGTACATCCACGGCGGACCACAGGCCGGCGGGATGTACTTCCCGGTCGCTAACGGCATCCACGCCGTAAAGCTTGGAAACGAAGCCACAATCTCACAAACCATTCCCGTGAAGGCGGGCTCGCTTTACGCCGTTACGTTCGGTGCTTCAAGAACTTGTGCGCAGCAGCAGGTGTTGAGAGTTTCGGTACCACCGCAGACTGGTGACCTCCCGCTACAAACTTTGTATTGTAGCGATGGTGCGGATGTGTATGCGTATGGGTTTAAAGCCAATTCTAGTAGTGTGAAGTTGACGTTTAAGAATCCTGGGGTTGATGAAGATCCGAAATGTGGTCCGATCATTGATGCCGTTGCTATAAAACAGCTGCTTCCTCCAAGACCTACAAGATGTAAATAACTCTCAAAGCAAAACACTTCAAATTTATGCAATTTAATCGAGTATTCTTTAGAGGTCGAACAACAAAAATTTTAAAAAGAGTAAACTGTCAAAATGGTCTCTGAGTTTTAGTCACTTTTCCCACTTTAGTTCAAAACTCAAACCTTTTGAATATGTGTCCCTATGGTTTCAGTTTTGTTGTCATTTCCATCCAAAATCAAAATTTGGTAAGATTTTTCAGTTAACATCCATCTTTTTTATCTTTTTTCTCTCTTTTAATTAAGGGCAAAATGGTTTTTTAACGTTTTATTATAGCAAATTAAAAAAATCTGATCATTTTGCTCTTCAGTAAAATTGAGAAAAAAACAAAAAGACTGGATGTTAACTGAAAAGTCTGACCATAGTATGCCTTTGGATGAAAATGACAAAAAAAATTGAAACCACGGGGACCCAGATTCAATTATTTTGAGTTTTAAACTATAATGGTAAACGTGACCAAACCTCAGGGACCATTTTGACAGTTTACTCTTTTAAAAAATAGAAATTAACCTTTTTAGCCGTAATTGAAAACGTGGGCTATGCTTAACCAGCATCTAAACTTTTAGTTTTTCTTTTTTTAAATACCAAAATAGTCATTTGAGTTTTTCTTTTTTAATAGTTTGATCATTCTCAACATGTCAAGTTCTAGTATATTAAATCTGCTGCACCAAACGTTATATATTAATTATTTGAGTTTTACAAACAAACTTTTACATTAATTATTATTTTTACAAATAATATTTTTTGTTATTTTATCTTGCAAATAAGTGTTTTTATTACTTATTTTTATTTTACAACTAATTAATGTCTTTATATTAGTTATTTTTACTTTACAAATAACGTTTTTATATAAACTATATTTGAGTTTTTTCAATTAAAGTTTATTTATGAATTATATTTTAAATAAGGTGTTTATATTAAGGTTTTTTTTTAATAACGTATTCTATAATAATGTTTTTACCACATAGTTTTTAACAATTAATAATTTTATATTAATTAATTTTATTTTCAAAATAACCCTTTTATATTACTACTTTATATTTAGTTTACATATAATGTTTGTATATCACTCATGAATCGATTTTGTTGCAGTTAATTTGGTGAAAAATGGCGGGTTCGAAGAAGGTCCTCAAGCATTAACCAACTCCTCCAACGGCGTTCTCCTCCCTCCTCGGCAACAAGACATCACATCTCCACTCCCCGGCTGGATCATCGAGTCGATAAAAGCCGTAAAACTCATCGACTCCAAGCATTTCGCCGTCCCAAGCGGTGCCTCAGCCATCGAACTAATCGCAGGAAGAGAAAGTGCGGTCGCTCAAATCATCCGAACCATTCCAAACAAACGTTACAAGCTAACGTTCGCGATTGGAGACGCAAAGAATTTTTGCCCCGGAGACATGATGGTTGAGGCATTTGCTGCAAAAGATACATTGAAAGCACCCTTCAAATCAGAAGGAAAGGGAAAATGGAAGATGGTTAGCATGGAGTTTAAAGCGACCTCGAAGAGAACTAGATTGAGCTTCTATAGCTCGTTTTATCATACTAGGGTTGATGATACGGTGTCACTTTGTGGGCCTGTGATTGATCAAGTTACGGTTTTGTCTATGCGATCTTAGAAGTGTTTTATAGGTTTCTGGATCTTGAATCCGGGTTATTTTATATGTTTAAGTTGTATCATCAATTTATATTTTTTTTTATAATATTAATACATATCTTGTTTTAAATTTCACAAATGATATGATATATGATACATGTATGTACAGATGCATGCATACATACGTACATAGTACTACAGTCAATTGTGGAAAACCAAGCTTGTATATGTTGTTAAGCATAACGTTAAACATTACATAATCACATAATCGAATATTTACGTATGCACGTAGGACATCGGGTCAAAATTACCAAATAGGTTCAGGTTAAAACATAACATAGAGAGTCCAGAATCCAGTAGGTTTAGACGGAAGTTTGGGTATAAAAGAACTAATTCGGTAGAATATTATTATTAAGAATGGAGCAGAAGCAGAAATCTTGTCATAAGTTGAATGCTTCATTCATACCGAAAGAGTTTACATCTTTTACAAACTGGAGAAAAACTTTCTCTAGCACTTCCCCTTTGGGATTTCCAAAACTTCTTTTCAGCTCTCACTCACAACTCCTATTTATAGGCGGTGCCCTCCATGCGCGTGAGGCTTTACACGGATGGACATCACCCATTCGTGCGACTGGACTATGTGTCCCTTCGTGCGACGGACTCCTTCGTACGAAGGGATCTTTACAATACAAAAACGTATTTTCTAACTCTTATCTGTACAATATTCAACACACGATTTATCTAGCATATTCGCACAGTGACGAACACACAAAATATGCACTAACAATTTCTCCCTTGTACGTCAATGTCGAATCTTGATCTTTGAAAACGAGAGCCGTGTTTGAATATTTGCAACTTCAATCAAGCATTTGATATCTTCAGATAATTCCCCCTTGATTGAAGATTCGGGCTTGCATTTCACCTTAAATGAATCTTCAGGTCTTAGTTTGCACGATTTTCAATCACCTCTGATTTGCTATACCGCAATCTTCACGAATAATCACCAACTTGAAACTAATTAATGCAGCATCTTTGTTTCAACGTTAATCACATCCGTGTCCGGTTTTTGATTTACCACTTCAGCTTCATCTCTAAAGTTTCAAAAACCCAACCGACAATTGATAGAAACTTTGAATCACCACACCGGTTAACTTCAAGTCTATGTATACCCACGAAAATTTGAAGTCCCGTTTTCCGTAATCATCTTTAAGCACACTCCTGAATGATTGATCAGTGTAAACAGTAATCTCCACAATCAGCAAATCTTAATCGGATAACAAATCAACTGGTAACACATTCAAGTCTATGAATACCCACGAAAATCTGTCACACCCCGATAAATCAGCTGGGGTGAGTGGCCGGAGAACCGCCGTAACGGCGCCGACTCCTCCTCATTCTGATCACCGGTTCTTCACGGGAGAGAGGAGAAGGGATGTCGTGTGTTGAGATAATTTGCAGAGGATGGATAGTATTTGATTTGTATACGTATGTGTTTTAGGGTTCTCTAGAGAAGAAGGGGTTGTCGGCTGAGATTTTGGGGAAGGATAAGGATTTTGAAGTGTGGATAAGGTTATACAACCTTTAAATAGTTAGGGTTTGGGAATGGGCCGGGCCCAAGGCACGTTAGCGCGTATAAGTATCTCGAGCGGCCCAATCCCATTTCTAAAGCCCGTTAACGCACCCAATCTACGTGAAACATCGTAAGGTATATATTTAAAATGAAAACATGAAAAATGTAAGTCGGAAGTTGTTTCTGACGCGTACGTTCGTTAGTTGAGCTAAAACTGCGTAAATTGCGTCGATTATCTTTTTAAACCGTTTTTCAATCCGGTTTCGACTTCGCTTATTAAAATTTAAATACGAAGCTAATTATATCGTAAAATTTTAATTTTAAAGGTAATGCGCGTCTCTGATGCTTCCGTTTCGTTGCCGGTGCGTTTCCTTCAGTCGCGTTTTTCGTTCAAGTTTGCGTTTGTGACGTACGGAAGCACGATAAATTCGACAAACTAAATTT
The DNA here is from genome assembly GCA_030545235.1 of Helianthus tuberosus. Classification (NCBI taxonomy): domain Eukaryota; kingdom Viridiplantae; phylum Streptophyta; class Magnoliopsida; order Asterales; family Asteraceae; genus Helianthus; species Helianthus tuberosus. Next base: position 15,973 of record JARYGA010029191.1, read on the forward strand.
ATAAGTATAAAATATTCGTAGAAAATTCGTATGTGTCGGCGTTGTCAGTATTTTGTTAGGTTTCTGTACATTATCGTTTAACGTTTAGCAAATTTTTCGCAAATCACCATTCGCGCACTGTAAAGCCGGTTAGATGTTCCTAGGCATACTAAAGGCCTAGTTAAGTTAATTTACATCTAATTACACTACTTTTAATCGTTCTAATGTTTGTTTTATACGTAATTAAGAGCCATAAATTACCGGTTGTCACATTCTCCCCCAGTTAATAAAATTTCGTCCTCGAAATTTAGACTATGTTAACTCCTTGGAGTTATGTTATGCGTAGGTAGATACGAATAATACCAAAGTGAATGGCCATGAAATCGAATCAAGACTTATTCAAATTATGCGAATTTAAGGACATGCTACCACAATAAGAACCCAACTGTTAAAAAGAAATGTGTTTTTAGGATTTGATATCAATGGAAACGAGACATACTGATATAGTCACCAGTGTGACTAAGTTAACAGGGGTCCAACAAAGAAAAGGATTTTCGACCAACAGAATTCCAAACGAACGTTCACAATATGAAAATGTATTCTAGAATCAATAACATCAACTAGATGAAACTTAGAATCAACAGACTCAAGTGAAATAGTTTTGCATGAAACGCTCGATCGTGATTAGTACAAGCTGCAAGTTCTACCGATGCCACTAGGTGTCGTAGTGATTGAGATAATTCAATAATAGCGGTGACCGAACAAGTTCACCATTTTCTGTAATCATCTTTAAGCACACTCCTGAATGATTGAACAGTGTAAACGGTAATCTCCACAATAAGAAAATCTTAATCGGATAACAAATCATCTGGTAACACATTCAAGTCTATGAATATCCACAAAAATCTGTCACACCCTGATAAATCAGAGTTGCGTGACCGGACCGGTATCTTCATTGCACAGCGGAAGCAAATAATGCTAAGACTTCTAGATAACGAACGCCCACTAAATACTCGAATCCACATGGTTCTCCTATTCCAACCACGCCATAATTTGAAAAAGTAACCTGAGAAAGGAACATGCGAAAAATCAACATAAAGTTGAGCGAGTTCATAGTTTGTTTGTAAACGAATTTGAAATAAATCCTTTTGAATAACCGGTTTTTAAATATTGTTGAGAAAACGAAATAAAACTCATTTTCAAATCTGTTAAAAGAAAACCTTGTATTTGTAAACTTTGTATGTATAAAACGTCGTGTTTGTAAAACTTTTTAATTTCATAGTTTTGTGTTTGTAAAATTTGTGTAACCATCAATTTGCACCCTGACAATGAAAACATGCATGCATGAACCAATGAGTTGTATTTGTATAAAACATGGTATGTAAATATAAGTTATAAACTGTAAAATGTAAGTTTGTGAGTTGTAAATGTAAGGAAATCGAGATCGTTAATGTTTGCTAAGACATTAACATGTGTGACGACATAGGAAGCATCCAAACCTAGGTGACTTTTAACATCGATTACCCTTCGACTGTGACCCAAAGCACTCCATGGCAATGTGTCGCCAAGAGAGTGAGGCTGCCCGGACCTTCTAGATCTAACTCTTGCTCTTTCGGTCTAACTTAGATTAACGATGCTTACGTATACCCTATTCGTGACATGATCTATGTATCAATCCTTTGTTTTAACATACCATTTGTACGTGTATTTTCACCCAAGTTTAGAAAACTAGAAATTGTTTGTATGCACGTTTTGAAAATACGTTTGTTTGAAAAAACAGTAGCTTTTAGTATAAACATTTCGTAAACCATCTGAGTTGATTGAAAATCACAAATCATTTATGTGAGTTAAAACCTGTTTGTAACATGGTTTAGAGATATGAAATTGTTGTTCATCGAAAACCTTGTATGTTTTTGCAAAATGTTCATGTCTTTCCACCCCGAAAACATTTTTAAACATGTAAAACCATAAAAAGGTGGGGTTATGAACTCACCTTGATTTCCTTGTGCAAAGCTAGCTAAATATGACTTCGTGATGTCGTCTCCAAAATGTGATTCGCTAACGTGCATTCTATAATGTCCCTACGTGTCACCGAGCTCTACCGAATATCTTATAAGTTTCTAAATAGAAGCGGTAACTAATGTGACAATTGTCAAAAATCCAGGTATCCGTACAATTAGTTAACCATGATTAATGCTTAATGACTGTGCTGAACTTGCAATTAACTGCTTTCTGATTACTGCCATATACATACATGTGCATCATACATTGTCTAATGTCATACCAATATTGCATGAAAGCTTTATTGCCTCAAATGATGCATTAAGTGCAGTTAGCACAGTTATCTGATAAATCAGAAAAATGCCAACAGAACTCAGCACATAGACAGACAGTGCATTAAGACACATAATGAGCCAGAAACCAAGTATGACACTAGTATAGTGTGTAGGAAAGTAAGGATCACAAAATTGCCTTTCTAAGTGATAGTTTAAGTGCCGGAAAGTGCCTAAAACTCACCCAAAGTGCTGAATTCAGCAAAAATCAGCAATTTAACATACTAATATTATGCAGAAACATGGTTAAATGGTCCTGAATGCTTTCCTAAGTATTCGGAATCAAAAGTGTCACAGAAAGATACATAAAGCATACTAAACTACAAAGTTTAGCACCTTAACGCACCAGTGACCAGCTGAACAACCGGACACTACCCGAAACACCAAATTTTCACTAGAAGCATTGTTTTAACATTACCAATCTAGTTATGGTCCCCGAACATCATAAAACACTATATAAACATATAATAACTAAATCCCTAACAATTATACTTAGAATCTAACTAACCATCATAACTTACAATTACATCTTAACCAAGACCCCCCCCCTTTGTGGACGGTTAAACAAGGGTGGCCCACCCTTGATTTCTTTTAATTGTTTATGTGATCTTGTTGATGGTCCATGAAACATATAAACCATTAGTCTTTCATGTGTTGGAAGATTATAATAAAACCCACAAGTCTTGAACTATCATTCTCATTCTACACACCCCACACACTTTCTTCTTCCTCCTTCCTCTTGCTCACGGCTGAAGACACCACCACACACCATCATTATCATCAATCATCTTCCATCTTATCCATACATATACAAGGGTGCTAGAAGGTGTCCAAGGAAGCTTGGAGCCTTTGGAAGCTAAAGGACCTCTCACATAAGCTTTTATCCACTTCATTTCATCTAGTAATCATCCCTAGCTTTATGCTAGTGGTAAGAGTCTTGATCTTGCTATATTACTTATATTTTAAGTGGTTAAAGAAGAATCATAACAATAAACTTGAAGAACACTAAAGTTCATAAGAATGAAACTTGAACATAAGCATGTTTAATGAAGTAATCTTGATGAATATTAGTTGTTATGCTTGTTGATCATTGATTGTTTGTAGAAATGATGTTGATCATCATAAGATCTTGCTAGATCATGATTAAAAACATAATCTAGCAAGATGAGAAAATAGGAATGTTGTAGGATGATGGATCATCCACACATGAATCATGAACTTGAGTGAATAAATGGTTTTCTTGAAAAATAAAGATCAAAGTAAGATGTTAATCATGTAGATCTAAAGATTCATGGATGGTTTTTCAAAGGAACCAAGTTAAAAATATAAGTTTTATTAAATCTTGGTTCTTACAAAAACAAACTCTATTTTTGGTGGTTAAACAAGTGTAGAAACACTTGTGTAACAAGAAGATTTCATAAGGAAACATTTTTAGAAAATGTGACAAGAAGTTGTAAACATCTAACTTCTTTAAAAATGAAGTTTTTAAAGAACTAATCACATTTTAAAGGGTAACAAGACTTACTAAGAACACTAGTAAGTTACTACAAATTTTTACAAATATTAAAATTCATGAAGTAGTTGAAAATGCATGATTTTGGCAAAATTGGTAAGTAAAGGTTGTTTGTTGATGATTGTGAATGGATTGTGATGATTTTTACAAAAGAAAATGATATGCTTGAAAGCATGGAAACCTCCATTTTTAGGAGAAACTATGGGAAAATTTTCTAAAAATATAAACACTTAGAAAAATATTTTTAAACAAATATTTACAAGTGTATTTTAAACCATGAATTTCCTACATAAACTTTGCCATAATTTTTGTTACAAAAATATAAATATTGGAGGTTGGTTTTCCTAAATAAAAAATGAGTAAATATGTATTTAGGAAATATATATTTAGAAGACACCATGTGTGTGATTATTTGTATACTTTGTGTATTAGTTATATTATTTTAGAACTTGAAATAATATAACTCACAAAAATACCAAAAATTACCATCCAAAATGTTACCAAAATTCCAAGGAATAAATATACAAGTTGTACACAAAATATTGGAGAAACCAAACTATGGAATAAGACTTACAAAATATTCTGGAAAATTTATTCACAAAGTATATTTTGGAAAATAATATTTTGGACACCAATGAAGTAAAAAATATGATTTTTACAATTACTACAAGAGTATTTTATATTTTTGACAAGGAAAAATATATTATTTTTGGCAAGTATGAAATATATATTTTTCATGAAATACAATATTTTTGGGAGAAAAATATATTTTCTCAAATAAATATGAAACATATCATTTTTGGAAGAAAAATGAGTTTAAATATATTTTCCAAGTTGGACTTGAAAATATATAATTTTTGAACTTATGAGAAAAAACAAATATTTTTTCCAAAGAAAAATTATAAATAATTTTTCTAAGTAATATTCATTAAAATATATATTTTGGAAATATATATTGAATCTTTATCAAAGATAATATTCCGGAGTAATTAATGTGAAATTAAGTATAAAGAATACTTAATGAATACAATAAAAATACGTATTCTCGTACGTATAATAACATACCGGAATACGACCCCGATACATGGCAAAAATATACAAGTGAAAAATACCCCCATCCTTGGGAAGGAAATACAAGTATAAATATTTGGGAAGTATTAAATTAATATATATATTGTCTTAAAAATTCTTCCAAAATTTAATAAATATAATTTAAGTTAAAATATTAATTATTTTGACAAATAATTATATAACTTGGAATAATATCGAAGGTACGAAGAAATGTAACTCAAAAACATTAACTCTAAGTCAAGGCACGGCTCGTTCGTCTAATAGACATTAGTACGTTGTAGGTAGTCGTGTTGACCGGGGAAGCTTGAGTTACGATGACTGAAGACGCAAGACTGTGAGTTCATGTCCCCCTTTTCTTTAAACTGTTTTGTTTTATAACTTCGAGGGTGAAGTACATGTTACAAAATGATTACGAACAATTACAATTGGTATGGTTAGCTTTGGAAAGTACGGTAGATCATGTGAATGGGTAGGCGCACTCCTAAGACCATTAATCCTCGTGTTAGGACCGAGGGACATGAGTGATAGATCTATTTGGGTGTAGCGAGCCCACGCCCATGTGGACCGGGATTGGTCCATGAGGTGACTATGTCTTACATCCGGAGGCCCGGTACAAAATCTGCTAGGTTTGAGCCTTCCTACGCCGTTGCACGCATGTTAATGGCCTTGCAAACCATTAATCAATCTGTTACCTTGTTTTGCTTTCATACCAGGATTTACAAACCTACATACATACATACATACATACATACATACATACATACATACATACATACATACATACAATGTTTACAAGGTTTTACTCATACACACAAACAAACACATGAACTAGCTCAACTTCTGTTGATGTTTTCAAAATACATGTATTTCAGGGATTAAGAATGTGGATCTGGCGGGCGTTCGGAGGTTACAAGTGTTGTTAAGAATTAGAGATGTCATCCATGGTCTTGAGGTTTGGTTTAGGTGTCCTATCCTGGACAAGACACCACTATCAAATCTTGGTTTTATTTAGAGTCTTTTGTTGAGTCCTTGTGAACTCTTAAACAATTCGTATGGTTTGTAAAACTTGAATTTGAAGTTTATGTTTCAAACAATGTTGTTCTTGATGTTTCAAACTTAATTAGTGGATGACCATCAATGGTTTTATCATATAGTTGTTGTTATGATTGAATGCAATGATATTAAGAAAGTCACACCATAATCACGCTTCCGCAAAAGTCAGGGTGTGACAGCTTGGTATCAGAGCTTCGATTGTAGCGAACTAGGATTCTTTCTCGAGTCTAGACTACAATCATTAGGGCTCTCACGAAAATGATTTTACAACATGTTTTCATTGCATACACAAAACGCCCAGATCCAGGGAAACAAAAAGAAACGAAACACATCTCAAGGATTATGTTTATGGTTCAGTCTGAGAGACTGGGTGGTTTAGTCTGAGAGACTAGGTAGTTCAGTCTGGGAGACTGGGTGGTTCAGTTTGAGAGACTGGGTAGTTTAGTCTGGGAGTCTGGGAGGTTTAGTCTGTGAGACTGGGTCGTTTAGTCTGGGAGACTAGGAAGGATACATGATTACATGATTACCTTGTCATTGATTACATGCTTAGTGTTAATAGTTGATATATGTGCACATGTTGTGATTGTTTTGTTACAGACACTATGTCATCATTCGAGAGTGGACTGTCCGATACCGATGACCCTATGGCTGTAGTTTCTGACGATGAGATCGTCCCTGAGCCAGAGATTATTACTTCTGACACCGAGAGTGGTCTGGAGATGATGTCCGACGATGACGATGACTTTCAGCCCTTTGCGCTGCCCGATCTCGGAGATGATTTACCGATTGCTGATGGTATCCCAGACGAGGATCCTTTTGTTATTCCCATTCCAGTTCACGATCATCTTATCATCGGTCACCCCGATGGTGAGCATGTCGTGGCACCGATCCTCGCTCCCGTTCCTCTCATGGTCATTCCTCCTGAGGATTGGCCCTTTGATGATCTCTTTGACGATGATTTTGACTTGTTTGTCGATGGTCCTCCCGATGATGCTCAGGGTGATGGAGAGCTCGATGAGGACGATGTTGCTATCCCACTTCTGGGGATTCCTGTTATTAAGATTTCTTCTGACTCCAGTTTACACTCAGCACCAGATTCCTTTGAGTCTGTGTCATCTTCCTCCTTATAGGCAGTTGGTTTGCGACGTTATGCCACAGATTTAGACGATGATATAGCTATGTCAGCTGCACCGATTCCTCCACACGACATTGAGCCTGGACTTGAGCCTGATTTTGTTCCCGATGATCAGCCCATTGATGCACCCACTGAGCCTGAGCCGATGCCTGCTCCTGAGCCTTTGCCTGATCTTGATCCTATCCCATTTGGCGTACCTGACATTGCACCACTTATGCCAGATCCAGTTCCTGCACCCGTTGACCCTCCTGTTATTGAGCCAGTTACTCCCCCACATGCACATGCACCTATTGATGTTGCCCCTTTTCACCCGATCGAGTCCGATGTTCACCGCACTGACTTACCTATCACTTTCTTGCAGGACATCCCTCCACCCCGTCCAGGGGAAGGCACTTCTAGCCAGCAGCCTAGCCATGACCCACATGTGTCAGCAGCTTTCCCTCACATGCCTCAGTATACACCTTCTACTCATTTTACTTCTTCACCACTTGACGAGCCACTTAGATGGTTCCCACCGTACACCATGCCGGTTTCTGAACCCTACCATCCCACACATTTCACTGGTTATACACGGGATGAGTTACTTCTATCATTGCAGCTTCAGTATGGGATCATGAGCCGCAGGATTCTAGAGCTTGAGATGACACCGCGACCTTTGTCGTGTCCATGTCAGCCATCTTTTGTTCCCCCCCGATCATCACCGTCCCCGTTTTCGCATCCTCCTGCACCGCTTACTCCGTTTCCCGAGTTTGACACTCAATTTCTTAATGTCGAGCAGCAGATCAATTATCTGTTGCGTCATGTTTATCAGCTTGAGGAGGAGCTTGCGCATGTGCGCAGCTTGCTTTTTGTTCCTCCACCTCCTCCTCCTCCACCGCCATCAGCATAGACGGTTTTTTGGTTTTATATAGGTAGCTTTCTTTTGATGAGAGCACCGCTATTGAGCTGAGCTAGTGAAGCCTTTTGGAGACCACCTTTTGACTATATGACTTATGGTAGATTGGTAGACATTTTGGACAAGGGTAGTGTGACCCTGTGATCCCTTTTGATATGATACTTGTAAAACATGTAACTGTATTTGTGGTCGATGATTAATGAAAGCTCAATCGTAATGCTCTCATTAAATACGATGTTAAATTACTTGTTTATGCCATGATTATGATGATTACATGCTTACTTGTTATGACAAACGCTATTACATACATGCTACTTATTATATACATAAGACCTGACCTATACAATATTCTTTTAGAAGATGCCTCCTCGAAAGAACACTCAGTTGCCCACAACATAGGCAGAACTGCAAGAACGGATTTCACAGGCAATCGCACAATATGAGGCCTTGCGCTCTGAACACAGCGGAGGTACCTCAGGAAACAATCCACCTCACGGTAATGTTTAAGTCATTTAAAGACACATTACGATACGTTTGGACATTCCATGTGCGTTTGCTAATGCTTTCTGTGAATGATGTTGCTTGTACAGGCTGTACTTACAAGCAGTTCCTAGACTGCAAGCCTCTAAATCTTGACAGCACTGGAGGTGCTGTAGCTTTCGTTAGATGGGCTGAGAAAACAGATTTTGTACTGAGAATGAGCAAGTGTGTGCCAGAGCACCAGGTCACCTACATTTCTGGACTCTTCCTAGACGGAGCTCTATCATGGTGGAACCTTCAGGTTCAGACTCTGGAAGAGGAAGCTGCATATGCTATGACTTGGGACGAGATGAAAGAATTAATGCGCAAGAAGTACTGTTCAAGGGCCGAGATTCAACATTTGGAAACTGAGTTTTGGAATTTAAATATGGATGGTCCGAAGATTGTTGAGTATGTGAAGAGATTCCATGACCTATCTCGCGTTGTCCCCTACATGGTAGAACCAGAATTCAAGCGCATTGAACGTTTCATTTAGGGATTGGCACCCCAAATCATGAGCATGGTGACGACATCCAAGCCCCCAACGATCACTGAAGTCATTGATTTGAGTGTGGCATTGACTAAAGAAGCGATTAGGCTGAACAAGTATTCGATCTCTAATGGGAAGAACAAGGAGACTCATATCGAGTCATCAGGTGAGAACAAAAGGAAGTTCTCCAATTTCAAGAAGGGTACCCAAGGAAACAACAGTGGTAACAAGAAGAGAGATACAATCCGCCAGCCGAGGTTAAGACTGGTACTACTTCTGGTGCTGAGGTTAGAGGAAAAGGATATATGGGCACCCTGCCCGAATGTGATGTGTGTCAATTTCATCACGCTGGACGATGCCGAGCTGGAAAATGTGAGACGTGCGGAAAAGTTGGCCATGCCAAGGAGACATGCTGGTATGGTGCCGGTCGTGGAAATAATGGTCAAAGAGGTAATGGCAACGGAAATGGAAACGGTAACCATGGTCGAAATGGTTATGGAAACCGCAATCAAGGAGGAAATGGCAGTAATGGAAACCGTGGTGGTGCTGGAAACCAAGCCGGTAATGGAAACCGCAACCAAAACAACAATCAGGGTGGTACTGGAAACAAGCAAGGATGCTTTAGTTGCGGAGATGTCGGGCATTTCAAGCGAGATTGCCCAAAGAACAATCAAGCCCAAGGAAGAGTTTTCAACATAGGGGCTAGGGAAGCTCGTCAAGATCCGAACGTGGTTACTGGTACGTTCTTTATCAACCAACGCTTTGCGTTTGTATTGTTTGATACCGGTGCCGATTATACCTTCGTGTCCCTAGAATTTAAGAATATACTTGGGTTAGGGGCCAGTAAGTTAGATATTCTGTACTCGATTGAAGTAGCTAATGGAAAGCTAGTGGAGGCAAACGAAGTGATTAGAGGTTGTGTAATAGAACTTGGAGAGCATGAGTTTACGCTTGAACTTCTTCCAGTCAAGTTGGGAAGCTTTGACGTGGTAGTCGGAATGGATTGGTTGTCAAGCAACCGAGCCGAGATCGTATGCCATGAGAAGATCATTCGCATCCCGATGGAGAATGGAGAGACGATTGTAGTGCGTGGAGAGAAGCACGATACGCCTCTAAGGATTATCAGTTGTTTGAAGGCCTGAAAGTTTTTGCAGAAAGGATGTGTTGCCTTCCTGGCTCACGTTGTTGATAAGGAAGTGGTAGAACCGAAGTTGGAAGATATCCCTGTGGTAAGGGAATATCCTGAAGTCTTCCCCGAAGACTTGCCAGGATTGCCGCCTCAATGACAAGTCGAATTCCATATTGACTTGGTTCCAGGCGCCACGCCTGTAGCCAAGGCACCTTATCGACTTGCGCCTTCCGAGATGCAAGAATTGTCGATGCAACTCCAGGAGCTTTTGGGCAAGAGATTTATTAGACCAAGCTTCTCGCCTTGGGGAGCTCCGGTACTGTTTGTCAAGAAGAAGGACGGTAGTTTTCGTATGTGCATTAACTACCATGAGCTAAACAAGTTAACCATCAAGAATAGGTATCCTTTGCCGAGGATTGATGATCTCTTCGATCAACTTCAAGGTTCGAGTTATTACTCCAAGATCGATCTTCGATCAGGTTATCACCAGCTGCGGATTCAAGAAGAGAGTATACCAAAGACTACTTTTAGAACTCGTTATGGACATTATGAATTTTTAGTGATGCCGTTTGGGTTGACAAACGCGCCAGCAGTATTTATGGATTTGATGATTCGAGTCTGCAAGCCATACCTCGATAAATTCGTGATTGTATTTATCGATGATATCTTGATCTATTCAAGGACGAAGGAAGAGCACGAGCAACACCTTAGAGCCATCTTAAAGCTGCTCAAGAAGGAGAAATTGTACGCTAAGTTCTCGAAGTGTGAGTTCCGGTTGCGAGAGGTACAATTCCTTGGTCATGTAGTGAATGGAGATGGAATCCATGTGGATCCCACCAAGATCGAGGCGATTAAGAATTGGGAAACTCCGAAGATGCCAACAGAGATCCATCAGTTTCTAGGTTTAGCAGGGTATTATCGCAGATTCATTGAGGATTTTTCTAAAATCGCTCAACCGCTTACCTCCCTTACTCAAAAGGATAAAAAGTATGAATGGGGAGATAAAAAATAAGAAGCTTTCCAGTTGATTAAGAACAAACTTTGCGATGCACCGATTCTATCCCTACCCGAAGGCACCGACGACTTCGTGGTATACTGTGACGCCTCGCGTCAGGGATTAGGTTGCGTGTTGATGCAGCAACAGAAGGTTATCTCTTATGCTTCGCGCCAATTGAAGGTTCATGAGAAGAACTACACCACGCATGATTTGGAATTAGGCGCAGTGGTGTTTGCATTAAAGATTTGGCGACACTATTTGTATGGTCCCGATGCACGATCTTTACAGATCACAAGAGCCTCCAGCACATATTTGATCAAAAAGAGCTTAACATGAGACAGCGACGGTGGGTGGAGCTGTTAAACGATTATGATTGTGAAATCAAATATCACCTAGGAAAGGCGAATGTGGTGGCAGACGCCTTAAGTCGAAAAGAGAGGGTTAAGCCCATAAGGGTTACAGCTTTAGAGATGATTATACAGATAGACCTCTCGTTGCGCATTCGTGCTGCACAAAGGGAAGCCCTTAAGAAATAGAATCTTAAGGATGAATATCTCCGTGGGATGGAGAAGAAGTTGGTACCCAATGAGGAAGGAACCTTGTGTTTCATGGGACGAATTTGGGTTCCTCTCTTTGGTGGTCTTAGAAATGTGATTTTCGATGAAGCTCATAAATCGAGGTACTTGATCCACCCAGGATCGGACAAGATGTACCAAGATTTGAAGGATTTCTATTGGTGGCCAAGATTGAAAGGTGATGTTGCAACTTACGTTGGAAAGTGTTTAACTTGTGCCAAAGTAAAGGCCGAGTATCAGAAGCCTTCAGGTCTTCTGCAGCAACCCGAGATACCCATGTGGAAGTGGGAGCATATCTCAATGGACTTTATAACAAAGTTTCCAAAGACACCCAGAGGTCATGATACGATTTGGGTAATCGTAGACCGTCTGACAAAATTTGCTCACTTTTTGCCAATCAGGGAAAAGGATAACACTGGTAAGCTAGCTGAGCTGTACCTAAGAGAGATAGTCGCATGTCATGGAGTGCCTATCTCGATCATATCTGACAGAGACGGAAGATTTGTGTCAAGGATTTGGCAATCTTTCCAAGAAGCGTTTGGTTCTCAACTAAATTTGAGCACCGCATTTCACCCACAGACGGAAGGTCAAAGTGAGAGAACGATTCAGACATTAGAAGACATGTTACGAGCTTGTGTAATGGACTTGGGTGGCAGTTGGGACACTCACCTGCCTTTGGTTAAGTTCTCCTATAATAACAGCTACCATACAAGCATTCAAGCTGCACCGTTTGAAGCTCTCTAGGGACGTAAGTGTCGATCGCCGTTATGCTGGGCAGATGCAGGCGATAGACAGCTTGTTGGTCCCGAATTGGTCCAAGAAACAACAGATAAGATCATGCAGATCCGAGAGCGCATCAAGACGGCTCGTGACCGACAAAAGAGCTATGCGGACCAAAGAAGGAAACCTTTGAAATTCGAAGTAGGAGATATGGTTTTGTTGAAAGTCTCACCTTGGAAAGGTGTGGCACGCTTTAGGAAGCGTGGTAAGTTAAACCCACGAATCATTTGATCGTTCAAAATCCTGGAAAGGATTGACACTGTAGCCTATAAGTTGGAACTACCAGCGGAACTGAATGGTGTTCACGATACATTTCATGTATCCAATCTGAAGAAGAGTCCAACACAATAAACAGTGGTTATTCCTTCTGACTAAATTCACATTGACGACACACTCGACTTTACCGAAGAACCTGTTGATGTTACCGATTGAAAAGTTAACAAAACTCGGAGGAGTAGTGTTAAACTTGTCAAGGTTCGATGGAATGCACGTCACGGCCCAGAGATTACTTGGGAGCGTGAAGACCGCATGAAAGCAAAATATCCGCATTTATTCCCTAACTCCCCTGCTGCTAGTAGTAAAGCTTAAAATTTGGGACGAAATTTTCTTAACAGGGGAAGAATGTGACAACTGTCAAAATTCCAGGTATCCGTACAATTAATTAACCATGATTAATGCTTAATGACTGTGCTGAATTTGCAATTAACTGCTTTCTGATTACTGCCATATACATACATGTGCATCATACATTGTCTAATGTCATACCAATATTGCATGAAAGCTTTATTGCCTCAAATGATGCATTAAGTGCAGTTAGCACAGTTATCTGATAAATCAGAAAAATGCCGACAGAACTCAGCACATAGACAAACAGTGCATTAAGACACAGAATGAGCCAGAAACCAAGTATGACACTAGTATAGTGTGTAGGAAAGTAAGGATCACAAAACTGTCTTTCTAAGTGATAGTTTAAGTGCCGGAAAGTGCCTAAAACTCACCCAAAGTGCTGAATTCAACAAAATTCATCAAAAATCAGCAATTTAACACACTAATATTATGCAGAAACATGGTTAAATGGTCCTGAATGCTTTCCTAAGTGTCGGGAATCAAAAGTGTCACAAAAAGATACATAAAGCATACTAAACTGCAAAGTTTAGCACCTTTACGAACCAGTGACCAACCGAACAACCGGACACTACCCGAAACACCAAATTTTCACTAGAAGCATTGTTTTAAAATTACCAAGCTAGTTATGGTCCCCGAACATCATAACACACTATATAAACATATAATAACTAAATCCCTAACAATTATACTTAGAATCTAACTAACCATCATAACTTACCATTACATCTTAACCAAGCCCCCCCCCCCCTTGTGGACGGTTAGACAAGGGTGGCCCACCCTTGATTTCTTTTAATTGTTTATGTGATCTTGTTGATGGTCCATGAAACATTTAAACCATTAGTCTTTCATGTGTTGGAAGATTATAATAAAACCCACAAGTCTTGAACTATCATTCTCATTCTACACGCCCCACACATTTTCTTCTTCCTACTTCCTCTTGCTCACGGCCGAAGAAACCACCACACACCATCATTATCATCAATCATCTTCCATCCGATCCATACATATACAAGGGTGCTAGAAGGTGTACAAGGAAGCTTGGAGCATTTGGAAGCTAAAGGACCTCTCACATAAGCTTTTATCCACTTCATTTCATCTAGTAATCATCCCTAGCCTTATGCTAGTGGTGAGAGTCTTGATCTTGCTATATTACTTCTATTTTAAGTGGTTAAAGAAGAATCATAACCATAAACTTGAAGAACACTAAAGATCATAAGAATGAAACTTGAACATAAGCATGTTTAATGAAGTAATCTTGATGAATATGAGTTGTTATGCTTGTTGATTATTGATTGTTTGTAGAAATGATGTTGATCATCATAAGATCTTGCTAGATCATGATTAAAAATATAATCTAGCAAGATGAGAAAATAGGAATGTTGTAGGATGGTGGATCATCCACACATAAATCATGAACTAGAGTGAATAAATGGTTTTCTTGAAAAATAAAGATCAAAGTAAGATGTTAATCATGTAGATCTAAAGATTCATGGATGGTTTTTCAAAGGAACCAAGTTAAAAATATAAGTTTTATTAAATCTTGGTTCTTACAAAAACAAACTCTATTTTTGGTGGTTAAACAAGTGTAGAAACACTTGTGTAACAAGAAGATTTCATAAGGAAACATTTTTAGAAAATGGGACAAGAAGTTGTAAACATCTAACTTCGTTAAAAATGAATTTTTTAAAGAACTAATCACATTTTAAAGGGTAACAAGACTTACTAAGAACACTAGTATGTTACTACAAATTTTTACAAATATTCAAGTTCATGAAGTAGTAGAAAATGCATGATTTTGGCAAAATTGGTAAGTAAAGGTTGTTTGTTGATGATTGTGAATGGATTGTGATGATTTTTACAAAAGAAAATGATATGATTGAAAACATGGAAACCTCCATTTTTAGGGGAAACTATGGCAAAATTTTCTAAAAATATAAACACTTAGAAAAATATTTTTAAACAAATATTTACAAGTGTATTTTAAACCATGAATTTCCTACATAAACTTTGCCATAATTTTTGTTACAAAAATATAAATATTGGAGGTTGGTTTTCCTAAATAAAAATGACTAAATATGTATTTAGGAAATATATATTTAAAAGACACCATTTGTGTGATTATTTGTATACTTTGTGTATTAGTTATATTATTTTAGGACTTGAAATAATATAACTCACAAAAATACCAAAAATGACCATCCAAAATATTACCAAAATTCCAAGGAATAAATATACAAGTTGTACACAAAATATTTGAGAAACCAAACTATGGAATAAGACTTACAAAATATTCCGGATAATTTATTCACAAAGTATATTTTGGAAAATAATATTTTGGACACCAAGGAAGTAAAAATATAATTTTTACAATTACTACAAGAGTATATCATATTTTTGACAAGGAAAGATATATTATTTTTGGCAAGTATGAAATATATATTTTTCATGAAATACAATATTTTTGGGAGAAAAATATATTTTCTCAAATAAATATGAAACGTATCATTTTTGGAAGAAAAATGAGTTTAAATATATTTTCCAATTTGGACTTGAAAATATATTATTTTTGAACTTATGAGTAAATACAAATATTTTTGCCAAAGAAAAATTATAAATAATTTTTCTAAGTAATATTCATTAAAATATATATTTTTGAAATATACATTGAATCTTTATTAAAGATAATATTTCGGAGTAATTAATGTGAAATTAAGTATAAAGAATACTTAATGAATACAATAAAAATGCGTATTCTCGTACGTATAATAACACACCGGAATACGACCCCGATACATGGCAAAAATATACAAGTGAAAGATACCCCCATCCTTGGGAAGGAAATACAAGTATAAATACTTGGGAAGTATTAAGTTAATATATATTGTCTTAACAATTATTCCAAAATTTAATAAATATAATTTAAGTTAAAATATTAATTATTTTGACAAATAATTATATAACTTGGAATAATATCGAAGGTACGAAGAAACGTAACTCAAAAATATTAACACTAAGTCAAGGCACGGCCCGTTCGTCTAATAGACATTAGTACATTGTAGGTAGTCGTGTTGACCGGAGAAGCTTGAGTTACGGTGACTGAAGACGCAAGACTGTGAGTTCATGTCCCCCTTTTCTTTAAACTGTTTTGTTTTATAACTTCGGAGGTGAAGTACATGTTACAAAATGATTACGAACAATTACAATTGGTATGGTTAGCTTTAGAAAGTTCAGTAGATCATGTGAATGGGTAGGCGCACTCCTAAGACCATTAATTCTCGTGTTAGGACCGAGGGACATGAGTGATAGATCTATTTGGGTGTAGCGAGCCCACACCCATGTGGACCGGGGTTGGCCCATGAGGTGACTATGTCTTACAGCCGGAGGCCCGGTACAAAATCTGCTAGGTTTGAGCCTTCCTACGACGTTGCACGCATGTTAATGGCCTTGCCAACCATTAATCGATCTGTTTCCTTGTTTTGCTTTCATACCAGGATTTACAAACATACATACATACAATGTTTACAAGGTTTTATTCATACACACAAACAAACACATGAACTCGCTCAACTTTTGTTGATGTTTTCAAAATACATGTATTTCAGGGAATTAAGAATGTGGATCTGGCGGGCATTCGGAGATTACAAGTGTTGTTAAGAATAAGAGATATCATCCATGGTCTTGAGGTTTGGTTTGGGTGTCCTATCCTGGACAAGACACCACTTCCAAATCTTGGTTTTATTTAGAGTCTTTTGTTGAGTCCTTGTGAACTCTTAAACAATTTGTATGGTTTGTAAAACTTGAATTTGAAGTTTATGTTTCAAACAATGTTGTTTGTGATGTTTTAAACTTAATTAGTGGATGACCATCAATGGTTTTATCATATAGTTGTTGTTATGATTGAATGCAATGATATTAAGAAAGTCACACCATAATCACGCTTCCGCAAAAGTCAGGGTGTGACAACTAAACTACGTGTCACCGAGCTCTACTGAATCGTTAACCGAACGATTCAACGGTAAGTTGTTAACTTAATGGAAACGATAAAGATATATTTTTTAAGTTTCGTTTAATGTCGGTATTTATAAATAATAAATTTGGCAGTATCAGTGGTATCGGTGTTTATTAATTTGGCAGCGGAAAATACATCAGGACCGTAGTTAGGAAATAGTTTATTAGAGTAAAACACCACACTTTTATAAATAATAAATACATGGGAAAAACTCAAGTTTCCATTACAAATATGTTTATAGGGATAAATCCCAATTGATTGAAATAAAACTTCTTTCTCGTTTAGGTAACTTTTATAGCCACTTTTCCAAGCCTTCAGTGCTCTCTAGCTTATTTCTATTTGGCTTTCACATTTTGTTACCTAAAACGCATTTTAAAAAGTTTTATCAGCAAGAAATACTGGCAAGTGCATCCCAGTTTAATCAAAACATGATTTTATATTTTTACAGTATTGAGAGCGATTACAATGTTTATATCTACTCAATTACCACCCACGGTACTGTCAATCCTGACTTGTGGTCATGCTACTACTCACAGTGTAGTAACAAGTAATGTATACAAAACCCCAACATACCGACAGTAATTGTAGAATACATAGACTCAATCACTGCTAAATGTATTTTAAAACAATTGAAGTTTTGTAAAAACAGTTTACAAAAAAGTGAATGTACTCACATTGCTATTTTAGATACTACTACTGCTTTCTGGTGACTTCCTGGTTATAATCTATTAAAACAAAAAATGCACACGTGTTAGTAAGATAACCCAATTTACATTAGCTATACCCCCCGAGACAGAACTCCAACGACTGAGTCAGGCAGAGCCTTGACATGCGTTACGGAGCTCTAGATCAATCGGGCAGAGTAACTAATACGTAACCGGGGGTTATAATACTTACAACGAGGCATAGTTTCACTTTTAGGGGTATAATATCCGTTAGTATTTGCACTATATTGTCTGAGAGAGATAAAGAAATGAGCGTCGAACAACTGAGGTTGAACGCCTCTTTTATAGGTTGGAACAGGGGCGGCTCGTGGCCAGCGACGCCCCCCTTGTTCATCTCTCGCGGCCCTTTAATAAAACCCAACATTAAAACTTTTTATGAGCCATTTCATATCCATAGTAGGATAACGTAACTCCAGAATAGCTTCACACTTTAATATCTTCCACAATATACACAAAAAAAAAGTTAATATTCCAAATTTATAATTCTTTTCAACTTTAAACTTTTTTACACTTTACCACTTTGATTAATTATCTTTCCGAATGAACGGATACAACAAAACATGATCATCCATTTCTATTTTCTAAACTTCATTTATATAATAAAAGCTTTAAAAAATATCTGACAACAATTGGTTTTATTTAATTTTTTGATACCCCAAATTTTTCTCTATATTCGTCACTTCACACATATACGTCGGTATGTTGGGAGATTTGTGCGGCAGAGCCGTCCCCGAGAACTTACAAAAAAATTTGGGCCTCGAGCGATAAAAAGAATTGGGCCCAAAATTGTGTTTAAGGGGAAATGAATTAAAAAAAACATTAGTGGTGGAGCCAAGACTTGAACTTGAGACCTCTACATTATCTTAAGATGGTTTTTTTCAGTCCACCACCAATATGTTTTTGCATATCAAATGGATATATATATATATATATATAGAGAGAGAGAGAGAGAGGAAGGTTAACGTACATTACGGCTTAACGTACATCACGTACGACAGTTAATTACGCACGTTCATTTTAAAATCACGCACGTTATAACTCAAAAATCCAAAATCACGCATGTTGAAACATAATAATCACGCATATTGAAAACATTAATCACGCATGTTATAGAACAAATCACGCACGTTGTCGTACGTGAAGTACGTTAAGCCGTAATGTACAATATACTTTCTCTATATATATATATATATATATGATAAGGATCCGTTAGGAACCACCCTTTATTGTGAGAAACGCGAGAACCAGTGTGAACACAAACAGTAATACCTAAAAAAGTTTAAAAACACCAAAAAAAAATTACTATTTTTGTTGGAAAAATTGCTATATTTCGTCAATAATAAAAAAAAACAATTTTTCGAGTAACAGTTATCCATGCACATGTGCATATATATCATTTCTTTGACAAATTTCGTAATTCATTACAAATATTAGACAATTGCACTTTCATTTACACTACCACGTGTAATACACTACTTATTACGTTAACAATATTAGAAATGCGCATGTGCATCTATATGTATCAACATGAAATAAGGTGTTTTGGTACACTACTTTGAATACATTTTCTCTTTCATCTATCATTTCATCCATAATACACAAACATGCACATGTGCATTTTTGTCATTTCTTTGACAAATTCTGTAATTCATTACAAATATTAGACAATTGCACTTTCATTTACACTACCATATGTAATACACTACTTTTTAAATTACCAATATTAGAAATGTACATATGCATCTATAAGTATCAACATGAAATAAGGTGTTTTGGTACACTACTTTGAATACACTTCCTTTTCATCTATCATACCATCCATAATACACTACCATTACCTCCTACCATCCATAATACAATACCATTACCAATATTTTCACTTTATTACATGTATATAAACACCATTTATACCATCCAATCTAACATATTACATCATAAATTGACAACTATAACCAAACCATCAACCACTAGATATAACTAACCAAAAAACATGTATATGAGCCTACTTCTCCATTCAAAATCACAAACTTTTTGTACCAAAATACGTTATATCATGGTTATACATAATGATGCACATGTGCCTTTTGAATATTGGTAATGTTAAAAGTAATGTATTACGGATGGTATTGTAAATTAAAGTGCAATTGTTTATTACTGATAATGTATTACGGAATTTGTCGAAGTAATGATACACATGCACATGTGCATGGATAACTCTTACTCAAAAAAAAATGTTTTTTTTTTGTAACA
Organism: Helianthus tuberosus; assembly: GCA_030545235.1. Taxonomy (NCBI): domain Eukaryota; kingdom Viridiplantae; phylum Streptophyta; class Magnoliopsida; order Asterales; family Asteraceae; genus Helianthus; species Helianthus tuberosus. The sequence continues at coordinate 36,053 of JARYGA010029191.1, forward strand.
AAATATAACGACTTTTTTTAGATATTAAAAAACAAAATTTTTGAGTGTTTTTTTTTTTTTTTTTTTTAGATTTTATTTTGTGTTCACATTGGTTCTTACGGTTCTCACAATAAAGGTGGTTCTCAAATGAACCTTATCCTATATATATATATATATAAACTTATACAACCTTTCGAGCCCTTTGAAAACTTGGGCCTCGTGCGACGGCACGGATTAGCCAACCCAAGAGCCGACCCTGTTGTGCGGAACACCATTATGAGAACACATAAAAAAACAAATGTTTGATTTTTCAATCTTAACAAATATAGATCTTTACCCACACATAATATGTATAGGAATAACATATATTGTGTTGGTAGTTGCGTTTACTTACACATATATGATGTGTAGACTCGCGACTGGAGATAGATCATTACCCACATATCAATTATGTGCAGGTATATAGCAAGCTATACCTACACATACATGTGTGGCTAAAGTTATTATATGTGTAACTAAAAGTATAGCAATTTGTTTAGATGGCGTCTGACGTGGGACCTGATGTGGTATCTGGCGTGGCAGCTGATGTGGCGTAAATATATGTTGGTGAAAGTAATATTATGTCTAGGTCTTGGTCCTAACATATGAAGAAATCAAATATTCACGTGTTTGTAAAAATATTTAATGTGTAGCCATTAACCATTAATCAAAACATCATCGTTCAAACAAGCACACAAAAGAAAAATTGTTCATAAGTTACTAATGGGTTATATAAAATTTCTAAAACGACTTCACTCATCGAAATTTTAACCACCCTCTGACGTATCACCTTGAGATTGTCCTGATGGGCTTGATGGAGGAGGCATGATATTATTTTTGAATCAGTGCTTGTTCTATTATTGCACGTTTACTTATCACTATTTGAAGTGCATCCACTAGCGCTCATCGTAAGTAGGATGCTTTGCGTTTTTAGCAGGACCCATTGTGTTATCATCAATAACAGGATCACGTCCCTATCCAGGCAAGCGAATAGAGCTTTGTCTAAGTACATTCTCAATAATGGACTTGTCGCTCTGATTCCACAGCATGTTGGTTTCCAGCTTTATCATATCTTCCTTTTACGGAAAAAAAAAAGACACGCAATAAATTAACTATTTACCAAATAATAAATATTAAGCGGTACAAATGACCAAGTAAACTTACATACAAATTACTTAATACGTAATAAACAAACCGAGTTAAGTCGAGCTCAGTTTAAAAATGAATAAAGTTTCCTTCAATACCTACACATATTCAACTAAACGATTAATAATTTTAAAATATATATATAAATTAATTTGATGGTTTTTTTACATTTTTGACATGCATAAATTTATTCATTTGCATCGGTGGGTAAGAAAAGAAATACTTAATTATAAAAATAAAAAAATGATCAAAGAATAAATGATTTAACTTTGTTATATTTGTTCTTTGAGTTAAATGTCATTTTAGTTCCTGTGGTTTCGGTCATTTTGTCAGTTTAGTCCAAAGGTTTCATTTTTCACATGTGGGTCCAAAAAGGTTTAAGTATTGCCACTTTAGTCCACTAGGTTAAGTTCATCTATTTTTTCTGTTAACAATAAGGACAATTCAGATATTTTATATGTAATTCTGTTAACTAGAATGGCAACTCAGTCATATAAAATGACCGAATTGCCCTTCTCGTCAACAGAAAAAAAATGGATGAAATTAACCCGGTGGACTAAAATGGTAACGTTGAAACCTTTTTGGACCCAGAGATGAAAATGAAACATTTGGACTAAACTGATAAAATGAACCAAACCACAGGGACAAAATGACATTTTACTCGTTTATTGTCCTTTTCATAAATAGAGTTCTAGAAAAATCTTACTACATACATTATTTTATTTTATTTTATATAAAGTATTAATACAAAAATGAAAGGTGGTGACAATTTCAACATAAGTTTGAAAGTTGAATGACAAAAAACTATAATGTGTATTACACCGCCAACATACATTGATTGGCAATTATTTAAGGTCTGGTCTATTCGCACACGGCCTTTATCTTTTTGCACACTCAAAGCGCCCCGCTTTGGCCATAGCGGGGCGTTTTGGCCATGGTCAACAGACATTTGTCAGTCCTTGTCTGTTGACCTTGGCCAAAGCGCCCCGCTATGGCCAAAGCGGGGGGCTTTGAGTGTGCAAAAAGACAAAAAGCGTGGGCTGGACTTTGTGTTGTTTTTTTTTTTTAAATAGGTGGGATGTGGGTTAGTTTGGTAGTGTTTTTTGGAGGAAAAAATTGTATTTGAGTTTTATAATACGTTTTTTTATAATTACGTTTTTTTACGTCATTATTTTTATAGAACGTATATAATATAAGTGCGTCTTTATAAATTGTTAACCTTGTTTATTTTGTTAAATTAAACGAACACGTTAAATAAAATGTATAAAAAGCCATAAGAATTAAACGTAAACAATCCAAAACCAACGTGATGTAAATAGAATATTAACTGCAATATATATATTTATATATATCAGTTTGTACATAATACATAACAAATCACTATACAAACAAACTAAGGTACTAATCCTCGTGCGGTGGGGACGGTGGGAGGGGAAGTGGAGGCAACCCAGCGACCTCTCGTAGAGCAACGAGCGTCTCGACGATCCAGTCAATGCGTACGTCCTGGCGTCTGAGGCGCCGGTCGAAGTCCCGAGCCACCTCACGCGCTACCGGAGGCAGGTCAGCGTAAACGTGCTGCGGGTACTGTGGCGGCTCAGGAGCTGGCTGAACTGGTGGTACCGGGATCTCCTCGACTTGCTCCTCCTGAGCCGGATCCTCTAATACAGGCTGAGCCTGAGCCTGAGCCTGAGCCTGAGCCTGAGGCTGAGGCTGAGCCTGAGCCTCAGCCTGAGGCTGGCCCAGGAACTGATCGAGTCCCAGAGCCTGTAGCTGAGCCTGCCGAGCGGCCGCCTGAACATCAGGAGGGGCCAACACTCCAGGCCTCACCACAATAACAACCGGGATGACCTCCGGCACCGGCTCCGGCTGCCAAATCAGCCCGTCTCCGCCCCTAAACCTCAGACCAACATCACAGGTACGGGTGATCTGCATGCTAGAAACTGACGCGCGGCCCAACCTGGTAGACGGGACCGGAGCGGACAGCACCGGATCATGCTCGGGCACGAGCCCGAGCGAGCGTGCGATGGCGGTGATGTATGAGCCAGTGTGCACGTACCCGCGGAGCTGCCGGTGGTATGCTGTGGCAAAGTAATCTGCCAGGCAGGCTGCTAGATCGCAGGGCTGTCGTCGCAGTAGGCAGTATAGAAAGAAAAGGTCACTGAGGTTGACCTTCTCCCTGCTGGCACCCCGCGGCACGATAGTTGCCGCGATAACATGGTGCAGGTATCGGAACAAGGGGTCTTTAATGGTGGTGGCCTTTTGCCAGGATTTCCCAAAGGGAACCCTGGAAATGGCCCTCCAGAAACTGATAAGCGTCTGCCTGTCCATCATCCTAACCGCCTGCATATATAAATCAGTATCAAGCTCGGCCTCTGTGTACAAACCTGTATAAACAAATAATATTAAATAAACAAATAATAATAATAAACAAATAATATTAAATAAACAAATAACATTAAATAAACAAATAATAATAATAAACAAATAATATTAAATAAACAAATAACATTAAATAAACAAATAATAATAATAAACAAATAATATTAAATAAACAAATAACATTAAATAAACAAATGATATTAAATATAAAATAATAAATAATATTATTTAAACAAACCTGTATGGACAGCAAACTGCCGCACACTCATCTGAAACTCCTGACCGGCGAGACGGAATGTAACCTCGTGGACTGGAAAATCCGGGTCCTCCACGTAATCCGCCGGATGCGGCGCGTATGTAAACGTGGAAAGAAACTCCCACGTAAGCTCAGGGTACGAGTCCTCCATCGCTAACTCAAATAGGCGTGACCAAGGAGTATCTAGTCCAACTATCTCACGCGCCCGCGCGGCCTCTCCCACGGTATCCAGCAGGCCCCAGTCTATCCCTACATGCTCCCCAATGGGGATGGCGCGCAACCTCGCGCATCTCCCCCTCGCCCGTGACCCCGGCGGAAACTGCAGGTACGGACATGCCGGCTCTCCCTGCTCTCCCTCATCTCCTCCCTCAGCCTCCATATGCTCAATCTCGTCATCGGAGGAATCCATCCCTGCACGTTGAAATAAACAAATAATATTAAATATAAATAATAAACAAATAATATTAAATATAAAAGAATAAACAAATAATATTAAATATAAATAATAAACAAATAATATTAAATATAAATAATAAACAAATAAAATTAAATATAAAAGAATAAACAAATAATATTACTAAACAATTTAAATAATAAACAAATAATATTCAATATAAAATAATAAACAAATAATATTAAACAAATAATATTAAACAAATATTATTAAACAAAAACAAATAATATTAAAAAAAAATAAACATGAACCAAAGCGCCGCGCTTTGGCCTCGGCGCGGCGCGTTGGTTCTTCGTTATGAAGAACAGCCCCAACAGCAACATGATCTCCGCCCAAATCAAACAAAATCAAACACATAACTTGAACCAGAACAATAAATGAAGTTCGATCTTACCTTTTAGCGGTTGAAAGCTTGAAAACGTTGATCTCCGGCTCAAGTGTGTGTAAATCGCACCTTTAAGTGTGTGTGTGTGTTTGTGGTTGAAATGGGGGAGAAGCCACCCCGCTTCAGCTATAGCGAGGGACCGAAGCGCCCCGCTATGGCCAAAGCGCGGCGCTTCAATGGCAAAGCGCCCCTCTTTGGTCAAAGCGGGCCGCTTTGGACCTTTTTTTAATTTTTTAAAATTGTTTTTAATTCACAAACGCGTCGATAATAGTCTAAATTTTACGTTTTTTCCATTATACATCATTTTTTATTATATATGGACTATACTGCAAGTTCCGGATCAAATCGGTTACGTGTGATGTCTTATTCCGTTATATCGTATCATTTTGGTTTGAAAGCACAAGTACTGCTGTGAGAGGTGTTATGTGTATCAGCCGCCT
>JARYGA010029192.1:0-46596 GCA_030545235.1 Helianthus tuberosus
CCCATGGGCCAAACCCTGGTCCAACATGGGCGGGGCTCGCTACACCCAAATAGATCTATCACTCATGTCCCTCGGTCCTATAACTAGGATTGATGGCCTTATGCGTTGTGCCCACCACTCACATGATCTAAGTGTACCCTTCCTTAGCTAATGTTGGGATCGGAGGCTCACATGATTGTGCTAGTTTGTGTAAATTGAACAGTCAATGAATATGAAAACGTGTTAAGTGCAGCGGAAATGAACAACAAACTTTATAAACACAATCAAAGAGGAAAATAGTTTGATAAACACATGATTTGCATTAGTCGAAAGATTACTAAGTCAATCAAATGATTACAAGCTAAGCTCCCCCTCAGCCTGATACCCTAAGGATGGTTGCACACAAGATGAAAGGATTGGACTAGAGGAGAAGAACTCGCTCAGTCAATCAAATGTAACAGTACTGGGTACTGTCACATTTATAGGCAAACCAAACCACTGAGGTATCTCAGCTGACGTCACCATGAAAGCAACGTCTAACAGCCTAACAACCTGTATCTACTGTCTTTATACAAACACTGCTAACCTAACCACTGACTATACATAACATAGTTAATTCATCAAACAGCTGCTCTCCCTTTATGTCAGTGCTTTCCTCAAGGTTGATCAGTCCTTGATTGAGCAGTGCTTTACCATCAGTAGTTGTGACCAGCAGTTGTTAAATACTTCATGGATTTGATCAGCAGTTGAAGGACCAGCAGTAGTTGTATCTGAACAGCGGATAAAGACCATCAGTTGTTATAAATCACTTTCAAGGGGAAAGCTTAATGCAAACTGCTGCTTATTATGAATCCACTGTTGTGACATGGTTTTGGCTTTACATTATCTGTTCCTCTGGTAGGGTTCAATCCCAACAATCTCCCCCTGGAACAGATAATGCCAAAACCTGTCATTATTCTGGATCTTTATTACTCATCAGTAGTTCCCTTGCTTGTCTTTTAAATTCTTCTTCAAATGCTTTGGAACTTGTATCATCTTCATCCCGGCACAGTGTAAGTTCAAGGAGATCCTGCAAATCTTGAACACTAAGGCCTAGTGCTTCTTTCCTTGATATGTACTTCACATTTCCATTGGATCTGACAATAGTCAATACATGGGTCTTTTGGTCAGACATCCACTTTAGTACTTTCGAACCCAATGGATTTCTTGGGAGAGATTTATTTGTAGATGAGCTTTGAGATATTGGCCTTGAGAAGACTTGCAGACTTTCAGACATTCTTTTGAAAGCCATTCTTATGACATCATTTGCTGCAGCTATATCTTCTGCAGTTTCTCTTTCAATCAGCTCCTGCCTTTCAATGTCTGTCATGTCTGTTGAAGTGTTTGGTGATGCAGGTTTGGTTAACACCTTTAACAGGTTTTGAAGCTTTTCTGAGCTCTCTTCTTTTAGACCCATTTTCTTGATGGCTTCTGTGAAGTACTCAGCTTCCTTTTCTTTAACCTCTTCACTGGTCAACTGTTCTTTTTCTTCTTGGTTTGTCACAAAGGTAGACTGGAACAGTGTTTTGAGGTTTTCTATCTGCTGTTCAAGCTTCATTCTTTGTTCATTCTTCTTTGAGGTGCTTGAAACAGTTATCTTTCTTTTCTTTAGCCTTTCATAGGCTTCATCAGTCTGCTGTTTTGACCATTTTGATATGGCTTCAGCAGTATCCATTTTTGCATCCACCAGCTCCTTTTTCTTTCTCTTATACTCAGCAGTTAAGTCAGCAATGAGCTTTTCGTATTTTCTCCAGTTTGGAGCATTCTTCTTCTTTGTAGGAACATTCTTAATTTTCTCAATCCTTTCTGCCTCACGCTTAAGAGCGACTACTGGCCATTCTTTGAACTGTTGTTCTTCAGCAGGATAGAATTTCTCTTTCATGATGTAGGCTAGATATTGTTTTCTTAACTCTTTCTTTTGATCAGCCTTTTCTTTGTTTAGATCTTGTGCAAACTCTTCTATCTGCTTTACTTTTGTGAAGTAGAACTCCAGTCTTTTAGCAATGCCATCTTCGCTTAACCGTTCTTTTTCACTCTCAACTTTAGCTCTTAGTCTTGCTTGCCTTGCCTTGATTTTGAGGTAATCATCCATATCATCTGGTGGCATGTAGCCTATGAGTGAGGAGAACCTTCTTTTTGAAGGATCTTCTTCTGTATAGAATTGCCTCATCTCATTTTTGATGGCTTCAAGCTCCAGTGGATATTGTGCAGCATTAGGATCATGTATACCCTCATCGGCAGAGATTGGCTTTCTTTTTCTGTTGAAGAGCTTTGGTTGTGATGTAGGAAGAATGAGAGTAGTGGTGGATGATTGACTAACAGCTGTTGAAACAACTGGTGTCTCAACATCTGTTGTCATTACAACTGCTGATATGTCAGCAGTTGTCTTCTGCTTTTGAGCAGGGGATGGAAGTGGTGAGGTAGTTTTTGAAGGTGGTGATGGTGGTGATGAGTCATCATCAGGAATGAAAACCCTTCTCCTTTTTAATGTAGGAGAGGCTGATGATGTTTTGGGTGGATCAGTGGTTTGAGAGTGAGTGACAGTGGTTGGTGATTGACAGACAATGATTGAAACAACTGGTGTTTCAATCACTGTTGTCATTACAGCAGATGTTGTAACATCTGCTGTCTTCTGCTTTATGGCAGGAGGCAGTGGTGGTGTCATGATTGTAGATGATGATGGTGGTGGAACAGTGATTGTGGTTTGTGATTGAGTGGTGTGTGTTGGAGTTGTGTGTGTTGATGTAACAGCTGTTTGGCTAGCAGTAGTTTTTGTAACTACTGCTGCATCAGCTGTTTGAGATATTGTGGGAGGTGGTTTAGATGTTTGCTTTGCTTGATTAGGTTCAACACACAGGCCATGTTCTATTCCCTTCTTTTTCATTTGCTTCATTATCTCCCCCTTTTTGGCATTATCTGCAAGGGGGTCATCAAAGAATAGTAAAGTTGAAGGAGCTTTGCCAGTGGTAGTTTGGATGCTGGCCTTAATAGCCTTGATATCTGCTTGAGTATCCTTGAACCTTGATTCCACCATATTGGTCAGCTTTTGTATATGCATTTCATGCTGCTGATCAACCACCTGTTTTTGTCTTTTAAGCATGGGTTGAAACAGATTCCAGAGCTCATTTGCAGCAAGTGCTTGTGGTGGAGCAGGTGCTTGAGGTGGAATTGCAGTGGACTGTGCTTTTTGAGCTTTTAAAATCTCTTGCACCATCTCCTTTATTTCAGAAACTGATTCTTCAAGTTTTTCAACTATGCCCGTCAATTCCTGATATCTTGAATCATCACCTACTTTAGTAGGATCATCTGAATCCCCACCAGCAGTGGTTATATCAATGTGTGACTTAGGAACAGAGTCCCAAAAATCACCCATTGATGCCCCTTGTTCTTGGTACTGGGACTTCTTTCTTCAGCACTCGATAAACCTTTGATGGTACCAGTGGTTAGATCCAACTCACTGGTGGTTACCGAAGTTGCCATGGAAGAAATTGCCTTCAAGGGAGTCTTACTTATGAAACAACTATCCAACTGAGGATCTGTTGATCCATCAGTTGTAGTTGCTGCTCCACTTGAACTACCACCGAGAGTTACTTGTAACTCAGGGGGTGTAACCTCCTCAATTGTTGCTGGGATAGCAGGAGTATAAGCATCAGACCCAGTCACCTATGGGGGTATACTCTCAGTGACAGGTGATAGAGAGGAACTGGTTTGTGTCTGAGCTATAGCAGCTGCATGCAACAAAGGTAGCATGGATTGTGGCATTATTATTGGTGAGGGGATGGGAGTTGAAAGAGACATGTCCTTGGGATCAGGACTGTGGAAGATAGAGCCAAGTGGATCTAGAGCTTCATAATTTGGTGTCCCTGTGATTACAACCTGATCCTTTTGTGAGGATGCAGGAGGAGTTTTAGGCAAAGGTGGAGATCTTTCTACCAACTGCTGTGAGGAAGTAGCAGCAGTGGTTTGTGGTGACTTTTGTGTTGTCACAGGCATTTCCTCTGGGATCTCATCTTCCAGAGTTGCCTTTGTTTTGGGGTTGGTGGGTTTTCTGGATGTTTTTCTTTTGGTCTTTTTGGTAATATCAGGTGTGGGTTTCAGAGCAGTGGTTGTGCTGCTCTGATCACCTGGAGCAGTGGGCTCAGCAGAAGTTGCCTGAGGATCAGTGGCAGTTTCTAAAGTCTGCTCAGGCACCTTTCCTTTTAATTTTATTGGTGCCATCATTCTTGAAAATGTTTCACTTGTTAAACCTTTTATTTGAAAATGGACACCTTGTTTGGGCAAATTTTCATCTTCTTTTTCAAATTTTTGTTTAAAATAATAGCTAAGAAATCTTGGAAAAAGAAGAAATGATTTGCTAACAACATTCTTTACCATGTCTTTGAAAATCTCCTGGGAATAGTTGTAATCTTTATTGTTCAAAATAGCGTAACCCAGGCATTGAATCTTCAATGGTATTTCGTTAAACGATGTTGTTTTATTAGAAACACAACTCACAAGTGTGTGAAACAAAAATCTGGGTGTAGATGGGAAATACCCCTTTTGTAGGGTATCTACCTTTGATTCTTCTGCATAACCCCTTTTCAGAAAATCAGCTTTTAACTCGTTTTTATCAAAAGAAATTTTACCCTTCTGATCATCAAGTTTGAAGACTTCTGAAATTGTTTGTGGAGTGATTTGAATCACTTTACCCTGTATCGAGGAGTTTATGGCGATGATTTTGCCGTCTTGTTTTTCAAGCGTCGCCTTTTTCCAGAACTCTCTCTGGGTTTGCAAATAAATGGGAGCATCTGCTGTCAACAAAGTTTTGTACTTTGATGCAGATAATGTATCAAGGATGGAGTCGAAGGTGTGGTTATCGGTAGGTTTTGTAAGCAAACCCAGATAATTATGCGGAGATTTGTATGGTATCTCAATGGGTTCTTCGGCCGTTTGAGCGACCTCTTGTGAAGGTGATGGTGATTTTGGTTTTGATTTTGATTTTGACTTTGATTTTGTCATTTTTGCGGAGAAGAATGAAGAATGATTTTGAAGATTTTGAGAAGAAGGGTTGGAAACTGCTTTCTGAAGAGAATTTTGGAATTCAATTCGACAGTGTAAAACCCTGTTTGGGGGTTTAGGGCAGGGTTTTATTTAGGGAAAAAAATGATCGCTGATGTGGCAGCGGTTATTTTGATCTGAGGGCTAAAAACTGACCACGTGTCAAACACTGATGGAACGGATGAAGGATGGAGAACAGTTGTTTTAAGGGCTACTGACGTATCAAGCATCAGTGATTACAACGGTAAAAATTGTGAGCAGTGGATGATTTTTACTATCAGTGGATAGCATATCAGTGGATAGGACACTGATTTTGAACATCAGTACTTGTCAAGAAAGTGAGGGATCAGTGGTTAACTTTCAGCAGTGGACAGTGTTTAGAGATCAGACGTTGGAACAAAACAGTGGTTAGGGTAAATGGTACAGATTTTAAGAACAAGTATTCCAGCAACAGTTTTGAGAATCTTTATTCCAGGTTTTGCCACAAGTCAATTTTAAAGGACAGTGGTTTCGTACCCTGGATGAAGAAAACTTTATTGCTAAGGCAACTCATTTTCGTTTAATATATAATTAAAACATGATTACCCTAGTAGTTCAAGCATAGTTAGCAATCAACCTTTGAAAACAATTTAAGAGCAAACCTAAGTATGACATGATTTTGACATATGTACCATTTCCTTTTGACCTATATAAGATAATAATAATACCAACAAAAATAAGGTATTATATCCTGACAGGAACTGAAACCATTGCCAACAAAAACAAGCAACAGTTTCAAATATATTATTCCAAAAAAAATGAACAACATATCCTGATTATTCGAGAAAATCCTTTTAAGGAAAAAAAAAAGGTTAAGGATTTTCTGAGAACAGCATCAAAAAGGATCTGGTATATTTTCAAAAGAAAACATAATCATATCATTCTCAAGTTATTGAAAATGGTCAGTGGTTTGAGATATTGAATACATTTTGACCACTGTTAAGGACCATTTGATTTGTCAGTTGATTGCAAACATGGTTCTCTTTGAGGTTCATTCACTGGAATCAAAACCTTTTCCTGAATCAGATGAATGCACACAGTTGCTTAATGACCATTTTACCCTAAACTTTGACTCATAAGTGTTTTATGTTTATACTCTTTTCTTTTGACTTCAAAAGTTTTGAGATAGACACACTTCTGAGTTTTTGTGAATTTTCTTAATGTATTTTAACATAGTTGATTTTGTCCTTTTGAGGAACTCAACCTGTTTTCAACACATAAGATTTGAATGACTAAAGTTTTAATTCCCCTCTTTTTAGGTTAACAAAAACACTAATGTTTTATGAACATAGGTTTTTGTTAATCTGAGGTTCACACTTTAGCATTTTAATAAGGTGACATCACAATTTTCATAACAGCAGTTTAAATCAATTTTAAAAACATGAAATAATCCCATAGTTTAACAGATATGTTTTCAGATCTGAAAACTATGAGTGACTTTTGCATGAAATCACTTGTTGTGTGAAATTTGTGTGTCATATGACATCTTGGTTGATTTACAGAGTTTTTGATTAACCATTTTGAACATGATTTACTCGATACTCTGTTTTTCAACTAAATACAACTAACCTTAGTATCAATGAATTTTGAGCCGAACTGTTATGTCAATTTGACTGTTAAATCGAAATTGACTGTCCAGGCTCTGATACCAATTATTGGGATCGGAGGCTCACATGATTGTGCTAGTTTGTGTAAATTGAACAGTCAATGAATATGAAAACGTGTTAAGTGCAGCGGAAATGAACAACAAACTTTATAAACACAATCAAAGGGGAAAATAGTTTGATAAACACATGATTTGCATTAGTCGAAAGATTACTAAGTCAATCAAATGATTACAAAGCATGATTACAAGCTAAGCTCCCCCTCAGCCTGATACCCCAAGGATGGTTGCACACAAGATGAAAGGATTGGACTAGAGGAGAAGAACACGCTCAGTCAATCAAATGTAACAGTACAGGGTACTGTCACATTTATAGGCAAACCAAACCACTGAGGTATCTCAGCTGACGTCACCATGAAAGCGACGTCTAACAGCCTAACAACCTGTATCTACTGTCTTTATACAAACACTGCTAACCTAACCACTGACTATACCTAACATAGTTAATTCATCAAACAGCTGCTCTCCCTTTATGTCAGTGCTTTCCTCAAGGTTGATCAGTCCTTGATTGAGCAGTGCTTTACCATCAGTAGTTGTGACCAGCAGTTGTTAAATACTTCATGGATTTGATCAGCAGTTGAAGGACCAGCAGTAGTTGTATCTGAACAGTGGATAAAGACCATCAGTTGTTATAAATCACTTTCAAGGGGAAAGCTTAATGCAAACTGCTGCTTATTATGAATCCACTGTTGTGACATGGTTTTGGCTTTACATTATCTGTTCCTCTGGTAGGGTTCAATCCCAACAGCTAACTATACCAAATAACAATGTATGTAAACAGTTGTAACATGTATTTCACCCCCGAAGTTATAAAACTGAAAACAGTTAAAAGAAAAGGGGGAACACGAAACTCACAGTCTTGTGTCTTCAACAACTGTAACTCGTACTTCTCTGGTGAACACGACTACCTACAACGTACTAATGTCTATTAGACGAACGGGCCGTGCCTTGACTTAGTGTTAACGTTTCTGAGTTACGTTTCTTTTACGCTTTTGATATTATTCCAAGTTATATAATTATTGTCAAAATAATTAATATTTCGACTTAAATTATATTTATTAATTTTTGGAATAATTGTTAAACATATATATTAACTTAATACTTCCCAAATATTAGTACTTGTATTCCTTCCCAAGGATGGGGGTATCTTATACATGTGTACTCGTATTCTTGTATTTGAACATTTTTGCCATGTTTTGGTGTCGTATTCCGGTGTGTATTTATACGTACGAGAATACATATTCTTAATGTAGTTATTAAGTATCCTCATACTTAATTAATTATTAAACTTTCTGGAATATTATTTTTAATAAAAACCACCAACATATATACTTCCAAAATATATATTTTAAGAAGTATTATTTAGAAAAATTATTCATAATTTTTCTTTTGGCAAAAATATTTGTAGTTACAAAATAATATATTTTCAAGTCTAATTTAGAAAATATATATAACTTATTTTTATCCAAAAATAATGTATTTCATGTTTACTCAAGAAAATATATATTTTCCCAAAAATAATATACTTTCTAATAATTCCAAGGAAAACATACGTATTTATATTTGTAAAAAAAAAGCTATATTTTCCTTTGTCAAAATATGACATAACTTTGTAATAATTGGAAAAATCATAATTTCGTTCCTTTGTATCCAAAACTACTATTTACCAAAATATATTTGTGAACACATCTTCCGGAATATTTTGTAAGTTACATTTCTTGTTCGGTTTCACTAATATTTTGTGTGTAACTTGCGTAGTTATTACTTGATATTTTGGTAATATTTTGGATGGTAATTCTTGGTGTTTTAATTTGTTATATTATTTTAAGTCCTAAAATAACATAACTATTACACAAAGTATACACATAATCACACACATTATGTCTTTAATGTATATATATTCTAAATATATATCTAGCCACTTTTATTTATAAAAACCAACCTCCAACATTTGTATTTTTGTAACAAAAAATTATGGCAAAGTTTATGAAACCATCTATAGTTGGAAATACACTTGTAAGTATTTATTTGAAAATATTTTTCTAAGTGTTTATATTTTTAGAAAATTTTGCCATAGTTTCCCCTAAAAATGGAGGTTTCCATGCTTTCAAGCATATCATTTTCTTTTGTAAAAATCACCACAATTAATTTACAATCATCAACAAACATCATTCACTTACTAATCTTGCCAAAATCATGCTTAATCGACTACTTCATGAACTTGAAAGTTTACGAAAATTTGTAGTAACTTGGTAGTGTGTTTAGTGAGTTTAGTTACCCTTCAAAATGTGTTTACTTCTTTAAAAACTTCATTTTTAAAGAAGTTGGGTGTTTATAACTTCAAAACACAATTTCTAAAAATTCTTCTTTATGTAATCTCCTTGTTACACAAGTGTTCCTACACTTGTTTAACCATTAAAAATAGGGTTTGTTTATGTAAGAACCAAGATCCACTAAAACTCATATTTTAAGCTTGGTTCTTTTGAAAAACCATTCATAAATCTCAGATTTATATGATTATTAACTCACTTTGATTATTATTTTTCAAGAAAACAACTTTCTTATTTCAAGTTCATGATCACATAAGGATGATCTATTGATTTCTTAACATAATCATCCTCTCATCTTGCCATACCATGTTTTTAATCATGATCTAGCAAGATGTTATGATGATCAACATAATTTCAACAAACAATCAAAGATCAACAAGCATTCATACCATAAACAACTTAGTTTCATCAAGATTACTTCATATATCAAGCTTATGTTCATGTTTCATGCTTATGTTCTTTAGTGTTCTTGAAGTTTTGATCATGATTCAACATTAACCACTAAAAATGGAAGTAAACTAGAGTGTACAAAGATCTTACCACTAGCACAAGGCTAGGGATGAATCAAATGTAGAAATCAAGAGGATAGAAGCTAATGAGAGAGGTCCTTGAAGTTCCAAAGCCACCACACTTCCTTGTATACCTCCTAGCACCTTTGTATGATCTTGGAATGGAAGAAGAAAGTTGGATGATGAAGGTGGTGTGTGGTTGTGGTCTCGGCCGAGAGGGAGAGCAAGAGAGGGAGAGATATTGAGTGTGTGTTGGTGTGTGAAGAATGATGAACTCTAATCTTCTCATATCATACTTATAACCATGTCCTTCAAATATCTCATGTGTAATATGCCATAAAAAGTAAGATCATGATCTATTATAATATAGAAATCAAATCTTGAAGATATGGAGGGGGTATGGGCCGTCCATAGGTGGGGGGGGGGGGTAGAGTAGGCTTTAACTAGTTTGATTACTTACTAGTTCAAAATCAAGTATTAGTTACGTGTTTCAGTTATTAGATATTTTGTATGGGGTGTTATGATGTTCGGGGACCATAACTAGCTTGGAAACATTAAAACAATGCTTCTAGTGTGAATTTGGTGTTTTGGGTAGTGTCCGGTTGTTCGGTTAGATACTGATTCGTTAAAGTGCTAAACCTTACAGTTTAGTGTGCCTTATGTATCTTTTTGTGACACTTTTAATTCCTGACAATTAGGAAAGCATTCAGGACCATTTAACCATGTTTCTGCATAATATTAGTATGTTAAAATGCTGGTTTATGCTGAATTTTGCTAAATTCAGCACTTTGGTTGAGTTTTAGGCACTTTCCGGCACTTAAACTATAACCTAGAAGAGCAGTTTTGTGGTCCTTACTTCCCTACACTCTACACTAGTGTAGTACTTGGTTTCTGGCTCATTCTGTGTCTCAACACACTGTCTATCTATGTACTGAACTTCGTCAGAATATTCCTGATTTATCAAATAACTGTGCTAACTGTATTTAATGCATCATTGGAGACAATATAGCTTTTATGCAATATTGGTATGACATGTAACAATGTATGATGCACATGTTTGTGTATGGCCGTAATCAAAATGCAGTTACTTGTAATTTCAGCACAGTCATTAAGCATTAATCAAGATAAATTAATTGTACAGATACCTGGATTTTTGACAGTTGTCACATTCTCCCCCTGTTAAGAAAATTTCATCCCGAAATTTTAAGCTTTTCTATTAGCAGCAGGGGTGTTAGGGAATAAGTGCGGGTATTTCGCTTTCATGCCGTCCTCACGCTCCCAAGTAAACTCAGGGCCGTGACGTGCATTCCATCGAACCTTAACAAGCTTAACACTACTCCTCCGAGTTTTGTTAACCTTCCAATCCGTAACCTAAACGGGTTCTTCGGTAAAATGGAGTGTGTCGTCAATGTGAACTTCGTCGGCAGGAATAACGACCGTTTCCTGCGTTGGACTCTTCTTCAAATTAGATACATGAAATGTATCATGAACACCATTAAGTTCCTCAGGTAGGTCCAACTTGTATGCTACAGAACTAATCTTCTCCAGGATTTTAAACGGTCCAATGAATCGTGGGTTTAACTTTCCACGCTTTCCAAAGCGTGCCACCCCTTTCCAAGGTGAAACTTTTAACAGAACCATATCTCCCACTTCAAACTCCAAAGGTTTCCTTCTTTGGTCCGCATAGCTCTTTTGTCGATCACGAGCCGCCTTAATGCACTCTCGGACCAGTATAATCTTATCTGTCGTTTCTTGAACCAACTCGGGACCAACTAGCTGTCTATCGCCCGCATCTGCCCAGCATAACAGCGATCGACACTTGCGTCCGTAAAGAGCTTCAAACGGTGCGGCTTGAATGCTTGTATGGTAGCTGTTGTTATAGGAGAACTCAACCAAAGGTAGGTGAGTGTCCCAACTGCCACCCAAGTCCATAACACAAGCTCGCAACATGTCATCAAGCGTCTGAATCGTTCTCTCGCTCTGACCATCCGTCTGCGGATGAAAGGCAGTACTCAAATTCAGCTGTGAACCAAACGCTTCTTGAAAGGATTGCCAAATCCTTGACACAAATCTTCCGTCTCTATCAGATATAATCGAGATAGGCACTCCATGACGTGCAACTATCTCCCTTAGGTACAGCTCAGCTAGCTTACTAGTGTTATCCTTTTCCCTGATCGGCAGAAAGTGCGCAGATTTTGTCAGATGGTCTACGATTACCTAAATCGTATCATGACCTCTGGGTGTCTTTGGTAACTTTGTTATAAAATCCATTGAAATCTGCTCCCATTTCCACATGGGTATCTCAGGTTGCTGCAAAACACCTGAAGGCTTCTGATATTCGGCTTTTACCTTAGCACAGGTTAAGCACTTTCAAACATATGTTGCAACATCACCTTTTATTCTCGGCCACCAGTAGAAATCCTTCAAATCTTGGTACATCTTATCCGATCCTGGGTGGATCGAGTACCTTGACTTATGAGCTTCATCGAAAATTACATCTCTAAGACCACCAAAAAGGGGAACCCAAATTCTTCCCATGAAACACAATGTTCCTTCCCCATTGGGTACCAACTGTTTCTCCATCCCACGGAGATATTCATCCACAAGATTCTCCTTCTTAAGAGCTTCTCTCTGCGCAGCACGGATGCGCAACGAGAGATCTGTCTGTATAATCATTTCCAAAGCCCTAACCCTTATGGGCTTAATCCTCTCTTTTCGACTTAAGGCGTCTACTACGACGTTCGCCTTTCCTGGATGATATTTGATTTCACAATTATAATCGTTTAACAGCTCCACCCATCTTCGCTGTCTCATATTAAGCTCCTTCTGATCAAATATGTGCTGTAAGCTCTTATGATCTGTAAAGATCGTGAATCGGGTGCCATACAGATAATGTCACCAAATCTTTAATGCAAACACCACTGCGCCTAATTCCAAATCATGTGTGGTGTAGTTCTTCTCATGGACCTTTAACTGGCACGAAGCATAAGCGATAACCTTCTGTCGCTGCATCAACACGCATCTTAATCCCTGACGTGAGGCGTCACAGTATACCACGAAGTCATCGGTGCCTTCGGGTAGGGATAAGATAGGCGCATCGCAAAGCTTGTTCTTCAGCAACTGAAACGCTTCATCTTGTTTATCTCCCCATTCATACTTCTTATCCTTCTGAGTGAGGGAGGTCAACGGTTGAGCGATTTTCAAAAAATCCTCAATGAATCGGCGGTAATATCCAGCTAAACCTAGAAACTGACGGATCTCGGTTGGCGTCTTCGGAGTTTCCCAATTCTTAATCGCCTCGATCATGGTGGGATCCACATGAATTCCATCTTCGTTTACCACATGACCAAGGAACTGAACTGTCACACCTTGACTTTTGAGGAAGCGTGGTTATTGGTGTGACTTTCTTAATACCATAGCATTCAATCATAACAACGCTATATGATAAAAACCATAAGATGTTCATCCATTAATTAAGTTTGAAAATAACATAACGTACTTGTCTGAAACGTTGACACCAAATTTAAGTTACAAACCACACATGTTTTAATGAGTTCAAAAAGACTCAACAAAAGATCTTAAACAAACCCGAGTTTAGAAACATGTATCCCGTCCAGGGATAAGATACATCTCCTAAACCCTACGACCCCGGATGACATCTTTTATTTATGACGCAGCTTGAAAACATGCAACACCTGCCAGATCCACTTAGTTTCCTGAAATACATGTAATTTGAAAACATCAACAAAAGTTGAGCGAGTTCATGTGTTTGTATACTTATGTATAAACCTTTGTAAACAGTGTATGTATGTATGTTTGTAAATCCCGTTATGAAAGCAAACAAGGAAAAGATCACCAATGGTTTGCAAGGCCACTGATATGTGCGACGGTGTAGGAAGACTCAAACCTAGCAAATTTGTACCGGGCTTCCGGCTGGAGGACATAGTCACCCTATGGGCCACCCTGGTCCTCATGGGTGTGGGCTCGCTACACCCAAATAGATCTATCACTCATACCCCTCGGTCCTTATAAGAGGATTAATGGTCTCAAGTATCCGCCTACCCATTCACATGATCTATGGTACTTTCCTAGGCTAACCATACCAATTGTATTTGTATGTAATCATTTTGTAACATGTATTTCACCCCCGAAGTTAATAAACAAAACAGTTTAAAGAAAATGGGGACATGAACTCACAGTTTTGCGTCTTCGGTACTCGTAACTCAATCTCCTCAGCAAACACGACTCCCTACAATGTACTAGGGTCTATTAGACAAACGGGTCGTGCCTTGCCTTAGTATTTACGTTTTTGAGTTATGTTTCTTATATTTCCTCAATATTATTCCAAGTTATAATTACTTGTTAAAATAATAATTATTTGAACTTTAAATTATATTTAATTTTGGAATAATTGTTTAAACAGTATTTTTGTATTAATACTTCTCAAGTATTTATTTTCGTATTTCCTTCCCAAGGATGGGGGTATCTCATACATGTATATTTGCATTCTTGTATTTGTAGTTTCCAAAATAATATATTTTCAAGTCTCACTTTAGAAAATATATTTAAACTTACTTTGTCAAAAATATTGTATTTCAAGAAAATATATATTTTTCCCAAAAATCATATATCTTCTAAATATTCCAAGAAAATATATTTTAACTTCCAAAAATAATATATTTTCTCCTTGTCGAAAATATGATATACTTTGTAATAATAAAAGTCATACTTTCATTTCTTGTATCCGAAATATTATTTACCAAAATATATTTATAACGGTATTTTTCGAAATATTTGTAAGTTACCTTTTATCGTTCGGTTTCACAATATTAGGTGGGTAACTTATATATTTATTCCTTATGATTTTTGGTGATATTTTGGATTGTGAATTCTTGGTATTTTGTCAAGTTATATTATTTTAACCCTAAAACAATATACTACTACACAAAGCATACAAGTATTCACACACATCATGTCTTTAATGTAAATATATATTCTAAATACATATTTATCCATTTTTATTTGTAAAAACCCACCTCCAATACTTGTATTTTGTTACAAAAATTATGGCAAGGTTTATATTGAAAACCATAGTTAAAATACACTTGTAAATATTTGTTAGAAAATATTTTTCTAAGTGTTTATATTTTTAGAAAATTTTGCCATAGTTTCCCTTAAAAATGGAGGTGTCCATGCTATCAAAGCATATCATTTTCTTTTTAAAATCATCACAAAAAATCAACAATCAACCCTAAACAACTTACATTTACCAAGTGGCAAAACAATGCTATTTATATAACAATCATGAACTTGAACTTTCATAAAAACTTGTAGTAACTTGGTAGTGTGTTTAGTAGGTTTAGTTACCCTCCAAAATGTATTTACTTCTTTATAAATTCCATTAAGATTTAGGTGTTTACATCTTGTAAACATATTTTACAAAAACGTTTCTTTATGAAATCTTCTTGTTTCTCTAGTGTTTCTACACTTGTTTTATCACCAAAAATAGTGGATGTTTAAGTAAGAACCAAGACCTCCTAAAAATCATATCTTGAACTTGGTTCTTTTGGAAAACCATTCATAAATCTTAGATCCATAAGATTATTAACTCACTTTGATTATTATTTTTCAAGAAATCACTTTATTCTTCAAGTTCATGCTTACACATGAGGATGGTCATCTTGTTTTATCACATAATCATCCTCTCACTTGCTAGATCATGTGTTTAATCACAATCTAGCAAGCTCCTTATGATGATCAACATCATAATCTCAAGAAAATAACACTAAAGTATCATACATACACTAAACAACATAGTTTCATCAAGAGTTCATCATATGACAAGCTTATGTTCATGTTTCAAGATTATGTTCTTTAGTGTTCTACAAGATTATAAATGTACATCATCTTTTAACCAACAATATATGAAGTAAGATCAAGTGATATGAAGCTTACTACTAGCACAAAGGCTAGGGAAGAACACTTGATGAAGAAGATGATAAATGTGTTGGATAAAAGCTATTGGAAGAGGTCCTTCAAGATCCAAGACCACCAAGCTTGCTTGTAGACCTTCTTACACCTTTGTGAGTATATGGAATGGATGATCAATGGATGAAAGTGGTGGTGGTGTGGTGGATGTGGTTCGGCTGAGAGGGAGGAGCAAGGGGAGGAGAAGGATGGTGGGTGTAAGTGTGTGAGAGATGATGAGCTTTAGTCCTTCTTATAACCACCTTAAGCTTTTAACCAATGGGTCTTGTGTTCCATAAGTACATGGCATAATCTCTAACAAATCTTTAGTGAATCAAGTAAGATTATGGGGTGGGGGCCACATAGTGACTGTCCCAACAAAGAGGGGGGGGGGGGGGGGGTGGGTATAGGTTGTGGTTTGATGGAATGTTAAGATATTTAGTTAGATTCTAAACATAATAGATATATGTTAAGTGTATTATGTGTTATATAGTGTGTTAGGGTGTTCGGGGATCATAACTAGCTCAGAAATATTAACACAATGCTTTTGGTATAATTTTGGTGTTTCGGGTAGTGTCCGGTTGTTTGGTTAGATATTGGTTCGTTAAAGTGTCAAGCTATTCCATTTAGTGATCTTTATGTACCCTTTTGTGACACTTTTAATTCCCGACACTTAGGAAAGCATTCAGGACCATTTAGTCATATTTTTGGATGATACAAACTTGTTAAAATGCTGATTTTTGCTGAAAAATGCTGAATTCAGCACTTTAAGTGGGGTTTAGGCACTTTCCGGCACTTAAACTATCACCTAGTGAAGCAGTTTTGTGATCCTCACTTTCCTACACACTATACTAGTGTAGAACTTGGTTTCTGGCTCATACTGGGTCTCAAAACATTGCCTGTCTATGTACTGAACCCCGTCAGCATATTCCTAGTTTATCAGTTAACTGTGCCAACTGTGCTGTGTGCATCATGTATGTCAATAAAGTTGCATGTAATAATGATGTGACATTATGCAATATGTAATACACATGTAAGTATGATGCAGAAATCAGAAGCAGTTAATTGTAATTCAGCACAGTCATTAAGCACTAATCAAGATTATTTAATTATACGGATACCTGTATTTTTTACGGTTGTCACATTCTCCCCCTGTTAAGAAAATTTCGTCCCGAAATTTTAGTTCTGCTACTAGCTGCAGGGGTCTTGGGGAACAAATGTGGGTATTTTGCTTTCATGCGATCCTCACGTTCCCAAGTGAACTCTGGGCCGTGTCGCGCGTTCCATCGAACCCTGACGAGTTTAACACTACTCCTTCGCGTCTTGTTAATCTTCCAATCAGTAACCTCAACAGGTTCTTGAGTAAAGTGGAGTGTGTCGTCAATGTGAACTTCGTCGGCAGGAATGACAACTGTTTCTTGAGTTGGACTCTTTTTCAGATTAGATACATGAAATATATCATGAACTCCATTCAGTTCTGCGGGTAGATCCAACTTGTAAGCTACGAGACCAATCCTCTCCAGGATTTTGAACGGTCCAATGTATCGCGGGTTCAACTTTCCACGCTTCCCAAAGCGTGCTACCCCTTTCCAAGGTGAGACTTTTAACAAAACTATATCTCCCACTTGAAACTCCAAAGGTTTCCTCCTTTGGTCCGCATAGCTCTTTTGTCGATCACAAGCTGCCTTGATGCACTCTCAGATCTGTATAATCTTGTCTGTCGTCTCTTGAACCAATTCAAGACCAACAAGCTGTCTGTCACCCGCGTCTGCCCAGCATAACGGTGATCGACACTTGCGTCCATAGAGAGCTTCAAACGGTGTAGCTTGTATGCTCGCATGGTAACTGTTGTTGTACGAGAATTCTACCAAAGGTAGATGGGTGTCCCAGCTGCCACCCAAGTCCATTACGCAAGCTCGCAACATAGCTTCCAATGTTTGAATCGTTCGTTCGCTCTGGCCATCTGTCTGCGGATGAAAAGCAGTACTCAGATTCAACTGAGAACCAAAGGTTTCTTCGAAATCTTCCGTCTCTATCAGAAATAATTGACAGAGGCACTCCATGTCGTGCAACTATCTCTCTGAGGTACAACTCAGCAAGCTTAGTAGTGTTGTCTTTCTCCTTGATCGCCAAAAAGTGCGCAGATTTGGTCAGACGGTCTACGATTACCCAAATCGTATCATGACCTCTGGGTGTTTTTGGTAACTTCGTTATAAAATCCATTGAAATCTGCTCCCATTTCCACATGGGTACTTCAGGTTATTGCAGAAGACCTGAAGGCTTCTGATATTCGGCCTTTACCTTGGCACAAGTTAAACATTTGCCAACATACGTTGCAACATCACCTTTTAATCTCGGCCACCAATAAAAATCCTTTAAATCTTGGAACATCTTATCCGATCCTGGATGGATCAAGTACCGTGACTTGTGAGCTTCATTGAAAATTACTTCTCTAAGACCGCCGAAAAGGGGAACCCAAATTCTTCCCATGAAACACAACGTTCCTTCCTCATTTGGTACCAACTGTTTCTCCATCCCACGGAGATACTCATCTTCAAGATTCTTTTCCTTAAGAGCTTCTCTCTATGCGTCACGAATGCGCAACGAGAGGTCCGTTTGAAAAATCATTTCCAAAGCCCTAACCCTTATGGGCTTGATTCTTTCCTTCCGACTCAAGGCGTCTGCGACCACATTCGCCTTCCCTGGGTGATACTTAATTTCACAATCATAATCGTTTAACAACTCAACCCATCGTCTCTGTCTCATATTAAGCTCTTTCTGATCGAATATATGATGTAAGCTCTTGTGATCAGTAAAGATCGTGCATCGCGTGCCATACAAATAATGTCTCCAGATCTTTAATGCAAACACTACTGCGCCTAATTCTAAATCATGCGTAGTGTAGTTTTTCTCATGAATCTTCAGCTGGCGTGAAGCATAAGCTATAACCTTTTTCGCTGCATCAGCACGCAACCTAAACCTTGACGTGAGGCATCGCAATATACCACGAATTCGTCAGTGCCTTTGGGTAAGGATAAAATCAGGGCGTCGCAAAGCTTGTTCTTCAACAACTGAAATGCTTCTTCTTGCTTGTCTCCCCATTCATACTTCTTGTCCTTTTGAGTGAGGGAGGTCAATGGTTGAGCGATTTTTGAAAAATCCTCGATGAATCTATGATAATACCCTGCCAAACCTAGGAACTGACGGATCTCGGTTGGCGTCTTCGGAGTCTCCCAATTCTTGATTGCCTTGATCTTTGTGGGATCCACATGAATTCCATCTCCATTAACCACGTGACCAAGGAACTGGACTTAACGCAACCAGAACCCGCACTTCGAGAACTTTGCGTATAATTTCTCTTTCTTAAGCAGCTCTAAAATAGCTCTTAGGTGTTGCCCGTGCTCTTCCTTCGTCTTCGAATAAATCAAAATATCATCGATCAACACAATCATAAATTTATCGAGATATGGCTTGCAGACTCTGTTCATCAAATCCATAAACACTGCTGGCGCGTTTGTCAAACCAAACGGCATAACCAGGAACTCGTAATGTCCATATCGAGTTCTGAAGGTAGTCTTTGGAATACTCTCCTCTTGAATTCTCAACTGGTGATAACCTAATTGAAGATCGATCTTGGAGTAGAAACTCGAACCTTGTAATTGATCAAACAGGCCATCAATCCTTGGCAAAGGATACCGATTCTGTCACACCCCTTTCTATGGCGGAAGCACGAGGTGTGATCATGAAAGGTTCTCATTGCATACGAAGAGTAAACATGCTACATGCTCGTAAAATAACATCAAATACCATGTTTTGAAAACATAAGTTTAGCGTTTCCATCGCTAGACAGCATAAAACATTGTTTTAAAAGTTTACAACTTTATTTAAAGTTAAACACAAGCGACATCCACGAGCATAAGCAAGACCGCGCGCACATCCATTCTAGTTACCTGAAATACATGTGAGTTTTTGGAAAAACGTCAACATAAAGTTGGTGTGAATTCATGCAGTTTTGTATTTCATGTTTGTATACTTTGTATGAAAACATAGTTTGTGAGTAAATCAAGTTTTCATATATAATTCCAGTTTCATGTGTACACCACGTACCCATTTATAATTCAATCTTTTCTTGAGTACCCCACGTACTTCAAGTTATATCTCAATCCTCTTGAGTACCCCACGTACTTCAAGTTATATATCAATCTTCTTGAGTACCCCACGTACTTCAAGTTATATATCAATTTTGTATGGTATGAATTTTATGTACATACAGTATTTCTGTAATTATCAGATTGTTAATGGGTTGCAAAGCCATTAACCTGTGGCACGTCATAGGAAGTCACCAAACCTAAGGCATTTAATTGGTATATTCTGAGACACAAAAGCACTTCCTCGGTTCTCGCCCCGACCGGGAGTGTGGCTGCCAGGCACCCGTTAGATCTAACCTTTTGTTCTGCGGTCTGAATGTATACGTTGATTAATGGTGCTTCTGTACCCTATTCGTGACACTATTTCTCATAACGCATCCTACTTGGTTCTCGTCCTCACCAAGCGCATTTCTTGTTATCATTTCTCATAGCGCCTCTTACTTGGTTCTCGTTCTCACCAAGTGCGCTTCTCATATTCTTATATTTCATCACACTTGGTTCTCGTTCTCACCAAGTGTACTTCTTGTATTCTTATATTTCGTCACACTTGGTTCTCGTTCTCACCAAGTGTACTTCTTGTATTTATATCATACCAATTATAAATTTTTGTACATTTGTACATGTATTTCACCCCCGAAGTTATAAAAACTGAAAACAGTTAAAGAGAAAAGGGGGAGCATGAACTCACAACTTTGCGTTCCTAGCGTCGTAAACTCCACCGGATTTGCTTAATTAACGTCGTAACCTATACGCGTTTTCTTAACGTTAGTCACTAGACTTGCGTCGCACAAGTACAGTCACTCTCTTTTGTGTATATTTTCTTGTGTTAAAAATATTCTTATATTTTTAACTACATATCTTACTTATATTATTTTCTCCAAAAATAAATATAAGTCTTTTGTGTTTTGCACTTTGCACCCGAATTATGTATCTTGTATGTTATATGTGTATTTTTATATTTCTACTCCTCATGAGCATTTAGTGTATTTTTAAGTCTTAATACACTAGCACGTATAACACATACTATATACACTTAGCACACAAGTTGGTGATCAAATAATATATATTTTTCTCTCAAAAATATATACTTATTATCCATTTTTATTCTTGAAGAAATCATCAAAAATCATGGAAACCTTAGTAATACTCTTAAACACATTTTTAGGGAATAAGTTTATCAAAAACTTATATTTTTCTAAGTGTCAAAATTTATAAAAATTTTGACAGAGTTTCCCCTAAAAATGGAGGTTTCCCACGTTTTCAAAACGTGTGTTTATTTTCTTTTAAATCATCATCAATCATCAATAATCAGCAACAACAATTATCAACAATAATCACTACTTTTCCCCACTTCATGAACTTGGATATTTACCAAGATTGTGTAGTAACTTACTAGCACATTTAGTAAGTCTTGTTATCTTTAAAAATAAGTTTAATTTCTCAAAAATCTTATTTTTAAAGAATATGAAGTTTCACAACTTCTAGTCGGTTTTTATGAAAATTATTTCTTTGTTAAAACTTTTGTTACACAAGTATTCCACACACTTGTTTGTTCACAAAAACCACTTTTGTTTGTGTAAGACCCGGTTTAGAACATGTGATTTCTTGGACACTTGGTCCTTTGAAAATACCGTTTGTAGATACGTAGATCTACTAATTTTAAACACTATTTCACAAGTTAAATTGCTTTTACACAACAAAAATGCTTTTACACAAGTCCATGTCTCATGTGTGGTAGAGTTTCACCCTTTAACCCTTGTGTTAACTAAAAACGAGCTTATGTTAAGATCCATGATCTTACAAAGTCGGGTTAAACGATGATCCGGGCTACCACATCATAGATCGGGTCTAGATGACCATAAATTTCAAATACTACAACATTTACACAACATATGTGCTATTAACCACCACTTTAAGTGTTTTTAGTAGACTTTTGTTCATCATTTTGTATTTTAACGAGATTTAACCGATACAAATCCTTTTAACCACTCTAAAATAGTTCAAATACGAGTTTTAAACATTATACCTCTAGCTCGAGGCTAGGGAAGAATCTATGCGCAAAAGAGGTGGATAAAAGCTAGAGAAGGAGGTCCTTCGCGTTCCGTTTGCACCGAGCTTCTTTAATCACCTTCTTGCACCTTAAGATAACCTTGGAATGCTTGACTTGAATGAAACAATGGTGGTGTGGGTGTAGGGTGTTTGGCCGTAGCTCTTGGAGAGAAAGAGAGAGAGTTTTGTGGTGTTGGTGTTTTATGAAATGAAGGTTATAACCTCTTGTGTTTATTTATAAACTAACTCCACTATTAACCACCATACAATATGTCATCTAGATATCAAGCAAGAGTGATTAAAATAATCAATGTTGTAAGTGTTTGTCCCCTTTACTAACCAAGTTCGGTTATGGGGGTGGGGTAACCGGTTCGATTTCAACTAGATGCTTAAGATATAGTTATGTTAAGTTAGGAGCTTAAATAGTTTATTTGTGTGTTATAAGTTATAACGGGTGTTAGGGTATTCGGGGGCCCTAACTAGCTTAGAAAAAAATAAAAACAATGCTTCTAGCATTATTTTGGTGTTCCGGGTAATGTCCGGTTGTTCGGTTACATACCGATTCGTTAAAGTACTAAATTACACTTTTTAGGGTCTTTTAAGTACCCTTTTTGTATCCTTTCAATTCCCAACACTTAGGGAAATATTCTGGATAATAAAACGACATTTCTGCATAATATTTATATGCTTAAATGCTGATTAGAGCTGAATTATACAAAATTCGGCACTTAAAGTGCGTTTCGGGTGCTTTTTAGTGCTTATTTTTGCTTTCGTATTGCATATACATTAACCCTTGTATGTACTCTTGGGTTTTAATGCATTCTTGTTGTTGGACCTATACCTAGGCTCCAATTTTATTGTCTGGCTGCTTTCTGCAGTTCCGTTGACACATGGTGTCTTACCGGTGAGTTTACTATTGACGCAACGCTCTCGTTTATGCATAAAGCAATATTTTGTAGTATACAACATGCATGAATTCACTTGTTTATTATGTGTTCAGCCATTGCTGACAATTAAGGACATAATTGCAGTCATTAAGCAATAATTATAGTGTACGGAAATTACCGGTTTGTGCCAGTTGTCACAGTCTCCCCCCGTTAAAAGAATTTCGTCCCGAAATTCAGACTGAACTAACTCTCGCTGGAGTCTTCTTGAATAGGTGGGGATACTTTTTCTTGAACTGGTCTTCACGTTCCCATGTGTACTCGGGTCCGTGTTTAGAGCTCCAACGTACTTTGACAAGTTTCACACTGCTCCTCCTGGTCTTGTTGACTTTCCAGTCAGTAACCTCAACGGGTTGTTCTGTAAATCGGAGGGCTTCATCAATATGTATTTCATCCATCGGGATGATCACGTTTTCTTGCGTTGGACTCTTCTTCAGGTTGGATACATGAAACGTATCATGTACTCCGTTAAGTTCTTCCGGTAACTCCAACTTGTATGCCATGGTACCAATTCTCTTCAGTATTCTGAATGGTCCGATATATCGTGGATTCAGCTTTCCACGCTTCCCAAATCTGACTACGCCCTTCCATGGTGAGACTTTTAACAACACTTTGTCTCCCACCTTGAAATCTACCGATTTTCTATTTGGATCCGCGTAGCTCTTTTGTCGCTCTCGAGCCGCCTTAATGCGCTCTCGGATCTGCGCAATCTTGTCGGTTGTCTCTTGTACAAGTTCCGGACCAACCATACGTTTATCTCCGGCATCTGCCCAACATAAGGGCGATCGGCATTTGCGGCCATACAGAGCTTCGAACGGCGCGGCTTTTATGCTTGTATGATAACTGTTATTGTAGGAAAACTCAACTAAAGGTAGATGAGTATCCCAGCTGCCGCCTAGATCCATGACACATGCGCGAAGCATATCTTCTAATGTTTGTATAGTCCGTTCGCTCTGGCCGTCTGTTTGTGGATGGAGTGTCGTGCTCAGATCTAACTGAGATCCAAAGGCTTCCTGAAATGATTGCCAGATTCTTGAGACAAAGCGTCCATCTCTGTCTGAAATGATTGAGATTGGCACTCCATGACGTGCCACAATTTCTCTTAAGTATATTTCAGCAAGCTTTCCAGTGCTGTCTTTTTCTCGGATCGGTAGGAAGTGCGCAGACTTCGTTAATCGATCAACTATTACCCATATCATATCATGCCCTCTCGGGGTCCTGGGTAATTTCGTTATGAAGTCCATCGAGATTTGTTCCCACTTCCACACGGGAATCTCTGGTTGTTGTAGTAGGCCGGACGGTTTCTGATATTCGGCCTTAACCTTCGCATAGGTTAGGCATTTTCCGACATAAACCGCAACGTCGCTTTTGAGTCTCGGCCACCAATAGTACTCTTTCAAGTCTTGGTACATCTTGTCCGATCCTGGATGGATCGAATATCTCGATTTGTGGGCTTCATTAAGGATGACCTCACGTATGCCACCGCAGAGTGGAACCCAGATACGCTTCTTGAAGTATAAGGCTCCCTCTTCATTTGGCACCATGTATTTCAATGCACCCCGGAGGTATTCAGTTTTACGGTTCTCTTCTTTAAGAGCTTCTTGTTGTGCATCTCGAATGCGTGAAGTGAGGTTCGTTCGAATCGTCATTTCCAATGCTCGAACCCTTAGGGTCTTAACCCTTTCTTTTCGGCTCAACGCGTCCGCTACAACGTTCGCCTTTCCAGGATGGTACTTAATCTCACAGTCATAATCATTTAGCAGCTCGACCCAACGTCGCTGGCGCATATTCAATTCCTTCTGATCAAATATGTGTTGTAAGCTTTTATGATCTGTGAAGATTGTACATCGAGTACCATATAAATAATGTCGCCAAATCTTCAAGGCGAATACCACTGCACCCAGCTCCAGGTCGTGAGTGGTATAATTTCTCTCATGAACCTTCAGTTGTCTTGAAGCGTAAGCGATGACTTTTTGGCGTTGCATGAGCACGCAACCCAAGCCTTGTCGTGAGGCGTCGCAGTATACCACGAAGTCTTCAGTGCCTTCGGGTAATGATAGTATCGGTGCATCGCATAGCTTGCTCTTAAGTAACTGGAAGGCTTCTTCTTGTTTGTGACCCCAGTCGTACTTCTTGTCTTTCTGAGTCAGGGTCGTTAACGGTTGAGCTATTTTTGAGAAATTCTCGATGAATCGCCGATAATAGCCCGCTAAGCCCAAAAATTGTCGAACTTCAGTTGGGGTCTTGGGAGCTTCCCAATTCTTTATTGCTTCAATCTTGGACGGGTCTACATGAATGCCCTTCTCATTCACCACGTGACCAAGAAATTGTACTTCGCGAATCCAGAATTCGCATTTCGAGAACTTTGCATGCAGTTTCTCTTTCTTCAGTAGCTCCAAGATGGTTCTGAGATGTTGCTCGTGCTCTTCTTTCGTTCGCGAGTAAATCAGGATATCATCGATAAATACAATCACGAATTTATCGAGATATGGTTTGCACACGCGGTTCATTAGATCCATAAAGACCGCTGGTGCATTCGTCAGTCCAAATGGCATCACAAGAAATTCGTAGTGCCCATAGCGCGTTCTGAATGCAGTCTTTGGCACGCTTTCATCTTGGATTCTCAGCTGATGGTATCCAGATCGGAGGTCGATCTTGGAATAGTAGCTTGATCCTTGCAGTTGATCAAACAAGTCATCAATCCTCGGTAGCGGATACCGATTCTTGATTGTGAGCTTGTTCAGTTCCCTGTAATAGATACACATCCGTAGTGATCCATCCTTCTTTTTCACGAACAATACTGGAGCTCCCCAGGGTGAGAAGCTTGGCCTTATGAATCCTTTATCCAACAACTCCTGGAGCTGTGTAGATAATTCTTGCATTTCGGATGGCGCAAGTCGATAGGGTGCCTTGGCTACAGGAGCAGCTCCTGGTACCAAGTCTATACGGAATTCGACTTGTCGTTGCGGGGGTAGTCCTGGCAGATCTTCAGGGAACACATCAGGAAATTCCTTCACCACAGGAATGTCTTCGAGTTTCGGCTCCTCAGCCTTCTTGTCTATAACGTGTGCTAGGAAAGCAACACATCCTTTCCTTAAGCACTTCTGTGCCTTCATACAACTGATGATTCGAAGAGGCGCGTCTCGTTTTTCTCCATGCACGATAAGAGTTTCACCATTCGCTAAAGGGATGCGAATGATTTTCTCATGACAAATAACTTCAGCTTTGTTCTTGGACAACCAGTCCATTCCGACTACTACATCGAAGCTACCCAATTGAATAGGTAAGAGGTCGATGCTAAAATTTCGTTCGCCAAGTTCTAGTGTGCAGCCTCTAACAACTTCGCCCGATTCAACAAGTTTACCATTGGCTAGTTCTATGGAATAAGGAATTTCTAATCTACTAGATTCTATTCCGAGTATGCGTTTAAATTCCACAGACATGAAGCTATAATTGGCGCCAGTGTCAAATAATATGGATGCGAAGTGATTGTTAACGAGAAACGTACCGGTGACCACGTTAGGGTCCTCGCGTGCGTCTCTTGTTCCAATCACAAATGCTCGAGCCGGAGCGTTGTTTCTCTCTGGGCAGTTCTTCATGAAATAATCATTGCTTCCACACTTGAAGCATCCTTGCCCTTTCCCGTTGCCATTCTTGTTACCAGCACCGTTCCCATTTCGGTTCTTTCCTTTTCCCCAACAGTCTTCTGTTTGATGACCCAATTTACCACATTTGTCGCACCTTGGAATGCGACAAGCTCCATCATGATGATACTTACACTTTTGGCATCTAGGCATGGAGCCTTGGTATGCTTTGGTTGTATGGGTTTTCATCTCCTGAGGCATGTTAGCGTCACGCTTCTTGCTGAAACCCTTGTTGTTACGAGTTGCTTGATTCAAGTTTGCATGTTTCCTTTTCTTGTTGCCAGACGACTCAGCATGCGTCTCGGCATTTTCTGTTGGGTTCAGTGAGAGCTTCTTCATACGAACACAATCTTCAGTCAGGCTGACAGCCAGAGTTACAGCCTCGGTGATTGTTCGTGGTTTGGCCGACGTTACCATGCCACGAAACTCTGAGGCCAGTCCCCAAATGTAGCGTTCCACACGCTTAAATTCAGGAGTCACCATGTAGGGAAGCACTCTGGACAGATCGTGAAACCTTCGAGTGTAACCATTGATGTCAGCACCTTCCATAGTTAAGTGCCAGAACTCTGTTTCCAGTCTTTGGAGTTCTGCACGAGAGCAGTACTTCTCTCTCATCCTTTCCTTCAGTTCCTCCCAAGTGAGGCCATAAGCGGCGTCATCACCCAAAGTTTGGGCTTGCAGGTTCCACCAAGTCAGAGCTTCATCGACGACTAACCCAGTAGCAAAAGTGACTTGTTGATTCGCGGTACACTTGCTCATGCGGAAAGTAGCTTCAGTCTTCTCCATCCAGCGCACAAATGCTACTGCACCGCCTGTGCCGTCATAGTTTATCGGCTTGCAGTCGAGGAACTGCTTGAAAGTGCAGCCTTGAGCTGCATTGCCTCCAGACGAATCTCCATTCCCATTACGCCTAGCGTTGCTTGGTCCACCACTGTCTTGTGTTCGGTTCGCCTCGTACTGGGCGATAGCAGCGGAGATCCTTTCCTCCAGTAGAGCGTTCAGCTCTTCAGCAGTTCTTGGCAGTGGGGGAGGGGGAGGTTGATCGTCATTGCGAGCGTTCACAGC
Source organism: Helianthus tuberosus (assembly GCA_030545235.1). Classification (NCBI taxonomy): domain Eukaryota; kingdom Viridiplantae; phylum Streptophyta; class Magnoliopsida; order Asterales; family Asteraceae; genus Helianthus; species Helianthus tuberosus. Next base: position 27,414 of record JARYGA010029192.1, read on the forward strand.
TTTCCTGGGTGCCATGTTCTGACAGAACATAACACAACAGGGTTAGGCATTTGTTTGATATCGTCACACTAGACTGTAGTATCATATATATTCACTGGTATATATACCACACAAGTGACATCAAACAATTATTACTCTAGCAGAGTACTTAGTAGGCTTGCACTGAGGGAATCTATACGTGACAAGACTTGCTGTGGTTTCTGTGCACTGAATTCCATAATTATGTATGCATCCATAATTACGTAACTCCTTGCACAGTCCGCACAGTTCGTTTCATCCTCGTGTCTCTTCCTTCAGGTAGGCCATTGCTTTCAGGTAAAGTCACATATACTTGTGACATTCCACTTCTAGTACATGCTAATTATCACACATAATTGCAAGTAATTTCTAGTCAATGACAAGTGCTACTCAAGCGCACTCTAAGTCTCGTAGTGTCTTTTCTAGACTCTTGTAGACAGTTTCAGGTAGTGGATGTCGCGGGACGTCTTATGCAATGAAAACTCTTTTGAAAATTGTTTTCGTGAATGGATCCTAGAGATTGTAGACTAGACTCGAGAAGGAATCCTGGTTCACTACAATCGCAGCTCTGATACCAATCTGTCACACCCCTTTCTATGGCGGAAGCACGAGGTGTGATCATGAAAGGTTCTCATTGCATACGAAGAGTAAACATGCTACATGCTCGTAAAATAACATCAAATACCATGTTTTGAAAACATAAGTTTAGCGTTTCCATCGCTAGACAGCATAAAACATTGTTTTAAAAGTTTACAACTATATTTAAAGTTAAACACAAGCGACATCCACGAGCATAAGCAAGACCGCGCGCACATCCATTCTAGTTACCTGAAATACATGTGAGTTTTTGGAAAAACGTCAACATAAAGTTGGTGTGAATTCATGCAGTTTTGTATTTCATGTTTGTATACTTTGTATGAAAACATAGTTTGTGAGTAAATCAAGTTTTCATATATAATTCCAGTTTCATGTGTACACCACGTACCCATTTATAATTCAATCTTTTCTTGAGTACCCCACGTACTTCAAGTTATATCTCAATCCTCTTGAGTACCCCACGTACTTCAAGTTATATATCAATCTTCTTGAGTACCCCACGTACTTCAAGTTATATATCAATTTTGTATGGTATGAATTTTATGTACATACAGTATTTCTGTAATTATCAGATTGTTAATGGGTTGCAAAGCCATTAACCTGTGGCACGTCATAGGAAGTCACCAAACCTAAGGCATTTAATTGGTATATTCTGAGACACAAAAGCACTTCCTCGGTTCTCGCCCCGACCGAGAGTGTGGCTGCCAGGCACCCGTTAGATCTAACCTTTTGTTCTGCGGTCTGAATGTATACGTTGATTAATGGTGCTTCTATACCCTATTCGTGACACTATTTCTCATAACGCATCCTACTTGGTTCTCGTCCTCACCAAGCGCGTTTCTTGTTATCATTTCTCATAGCGCCTCTTACTTGGTTCTCGTTCTCACCAAGTGCGCTTCTCATATTCTTATATTTCATCACACTTGGTTCTCGTTCTCACCAAGTGTACTTCTTGTATTCTTATATTTCGTCACACTTGGTTCTCGTTCTCACCAAGTGTACTTCTTGTATTTATATCATACCAATTATAAATTTTTGTACATTTGTACATGTATTTCACCCCCGAAGTTATAAAAACTGAAAACAGTTAAAGAGAAAAGGGGGAGCATGAACTCACAACTTTGCGTTCCTAGCGTCGTAAACTCCACCGGATTTGCTTAATTAACGTCGTAACCTATACGCGTTTTCTTAACGTTAGTCACTAGACTTGCGTCGCACAAGTACAGTCACTCTCTTTTGTGTATATTTTCTTGTGTTAAAAATATTCTTATATTTTTAACTACATATCTTACTTATATTATTTTCTCCAAAAATAAATATAAGTCTTTTGTGTTTTGCACTTTGCACCCGAATTATGTATCTTGTATGTTGTATGTGTATTTTTATATTTCTACTCCTCATGAGCATTTAGTGTATTTTTAAGTCTTAATACACTAGCACGTATAACACATACTATATACACTTAGCACACAAGTTGGTGATCAAATAATATATATTTTTCTCTCAAAAATATATACTTATTATCCATTTTTATTCTTGAAGAAATCATCAAAAATCATGGAAACCTTAGTAATACTCTTAAACACATTTTTAGGGAATAAGTTTATCAAAAACTTATATTTTTCTAAGTGTCAAAATTTATAAAAATTTTGACAGAGTTTCCCCTAAAAATGGAGGTTTCCCACGTTTTCAAAACGTGTGTTTATTTTCTTTTAAATCATCATCAATCATCAATAATCAGCAACAACAATTATCAACAATAATCACTACTTTTCCCCACTTCATGAACTTGGATATTTACCAAGATTGTGTAGTAACTTACTAGCACATTTAGTAAGTCTTGTTATCTTTAAAAATAAGTTTAATTTCTCAAAAATCTTATTTTTAAAGAATATGAAGTTTCACAACTTCTAGTCGGTTTTTATGAAAATTATTTCTTTGTTAAAACTTTTGTTACACAAGTATTCCACACACTTGTTTGTTCACAAAAACCACTTTTGTTTGTGTAAGACCCGGTTTAGAACATGTGATTTCTTGGACACTTGGTCCTTTGAAAATACCGTTTGTAGATACGTAGATCTACTAATTTTAAACACTATTTCACAAGTTAAATTGCTTTTACACAACAAAAATGCTTTTACACAAGTCCATGTCTCATGTGTGGTAGAGTTTCACCCTTTAACCCTTGTGTTAACTAAAAACGAGCTTATGTTAAGATCCATGATCTTACAAAGTCGGGTTAAACGATGATCCGGGCTACCACATCATAGATCGGGTCTAGATGACCATAAATTTCAAATACTACAACATTTACACAACATATGTGCTATTAACCACCACTTTAAGTGTTTTTAGTAGACTTTTGTTCATCATTTTGTATTTTAACGAGATTTAACCGATACAAATCCTTTTAACCACTCTAAAATAGTTCAAATACGAGTTTTAAACATTATACCTCTAGCTCGAGGCTAGGGAAGAATCTATGCGCAAAAGAGGTGGATAAAAGCTAGAGAAGGAGGTCCTTCGCGTTCCGTTTGCACCGAGCTTCTTTAATCACCTTCTTGCACCTTAAGATAACCTTGGAATGCTTGACTTGAATGAAACAATGGTGGTGTGGGTGTAGGGTGTTTGGCCGTAGCTCTTGGAGAGAAAGAGAGAGAGTTTTGTGGTGTTGGTGTTTTATGAAATGAAGGTTATAACCTCTTGTGTTTATTTATAAACTAATTCCACTATTAACCACCATACAATATGTCATCTAGATATCAAGCAAGAGTGATTAAAATAATCAATGTTGTAAGTGTTTGTCCCCTTTACTAACCAAGTTCGGTTATGGGGGTGGGGTAACCGGTTCGATTTCAACTAGATGCTTAAGATATAGTTATGTTAAGTTAGGAGCTTAAATAGTTTATTTGTGTGTTATAAGTTATAACGGGTGTTAGGGTATTCGGGGGCCCTAACTAGCTTAGAAAAAAATAAAAACAATGCTTCTAGCATTATTTTGGTGTTCCGGGTAATGTCCGGTTGTTCGGTTACATACCGATTCGTTAAAGTGCTAAATTACACTTTTTAGGGTCTTTTAAGTACCCTTTTTGTATCCTTTCAATTCCCAACACTTAGGGAAATATTCTGGATAATAAAACGACATTTCTGCATAATATTTATATGCTTAAATGCTGATTAGAGCTGAATTATACAAAATTCGGCACTTAAAGTGCGTTTCGGGTGCTTTTTAGTGCTTATTTTTGCTTTCGTATTGCATATACATTAACCCTTGTATGTACTCTTGGGTTTTAATGCATTCTTGTTGTTGGACCTATACCTAGGCTCCAATTTTATTGTCTGGCTGCTTTCTGCAGTTCCGTTGACACATGGTGTCTTACCGGTGAGTTTACTATTGACGCAACGCTCTCGTTTATGCATAAAGCAATATTTTGTAGTATACAACATGCATGAATTCACTTGTTTATTATGTGTTCAGCCATTGCTGATAATTAAGGACATAATTGCAGTCATTAAGCAATAATTATAGTGTACGGAAATTACCAGTTTGTGCCAGTTGTCACAGATTCTTAATGGTCAACTTGTTTAGCTCTCGGTAGTCGATACACATGCGGAAACTACCGTCCTTCTTGTTAACAAACAAAACTGGAGCTCCCCAAGGCGAGAAGCTTGGTCTGATAAACCCCTTGTCCAAAAGCTCCCGAAGTTGTGTTGACATCTCTTGCATTTCTGAAGGCGCAAGTCGATAAGGTGCCTTGGCTACAGGCGCGACGCCTGGAACCAAGTCAATATGGAATTCGACTTGTCTTTGTAGTGGCGATCCTGACAAGTCTTCGGGAAAGACTTCAGGATATTCCTTCACGACTGGGATATCTTCCAACTTCGGCTCAGCGGCTTCCTTGTCCACAATGTGTGCCAAGAAGGTGACACATCCTTTCTGCAAACATCTACGGGCTTTCAAACAATTAATGATCCTTATAGGCGTATCGTGCTTCTCTCCATGTACCACAATTTTTTCTCCATTCGCCATCGGAATGCGAATGACCTTCTCGTGACATACGATCTCTGTTCGGTTGTTTGACAACCAATCCATGGCCACTACCACATCGAAGCTTCCCAACTCGACTGGCAGCAGATCAAGCGTAAACTCGTGCTCCCGAAGCTCTATTACGCAACCTCTAATGACTTCATTCGCTTCTACTAGATTTCCATTAGCTAGTTCTATTGAATACGGAATGTCTAGCTTACTAGCTACCAACCCAAGTATATTCTTAAATTCTACGGATATAAAACTATAATTGGCACCGGTATCAAACAGTACAGATGTAAAGCGTTGGTTGATAGGGAACGTACCAGTGACCATATTTGGATCTTGGCGAGCTTCCCTCGCTCCGATGTTAAAAACCCTTCCCTGAGCTTGATTGAGCTTTGGGCACTCTCTCTTGAAATGCCCCACATCTCCACAGTTAAAGCAACCTGGTCCCCGACCATTTCCATTCCCATTACCCTGATTGTTGTTTTGGTTGCGATTTCCACTTCCAGCTTGGTTTCCAAAATTACCACGATTACCATTACCGCCATTTCCTCCTTGAGGGAGGTTTCCATACCCATTACCATCGCGGTTACCGTTTCCATTCCCACTACTATAACCTCTCTGGCCACCATTACCACGACCAGCACCAACCCAGCACGTCTCCTTCGAATGACCAACTCTTCCACACGACTCGCATCTTCCAGCTCGGCATCATCCATTGTGATGCAACTGACACGCATCGAATTTGGGCAAGGTGCCCATATACCATTTTCCTTTGTTTTCAGCACCAGTTTTGACCTTGGCTGGTGCGTTTGCCTCTTCCTTCTTGTTAGCACTACTAGTACCCTTCTTGAAGTTTGAGAACTTCTTTTTGTTCTCACCCGATGACTCAACGTGAGTCTCTTTCTTCTTTTGGCCAGAGATCGAAGACTTGTTTAACCTGATTGCCTCTTCAGTTAGTGCTACACTCAGATCAATAGCCTCGGTGATTGTTGCAGGCTTTAACGTCATCACCATACTCATAATCTGAGGTGCCAACCCCCAAATAAAATGCTCAATATGCTTGAATTCTGGATTAACCATGTATGGTACAACGCGAGATAGGTCGTGAAATCTCTGCACATACTCCGCAATCTTGGGGCCATCCATCTTGAGGTTCCAAAACTCTGTTTCCAATCTTTGAATTTCAGCCCTGGAGCAATACTTCTTGCGAATGAGTTCCTTCATTTAAGCCCAAGTCAAAGCGTATGTTGCTGCCTCTCCCAGAGTTTGAACTTGGAGATTCCACCATGAAAGTGCTCCGTCTAAGAACAATCCGGAGATATAGGTGACTTGGTGCTCCGACGCACATTTACTCATTCTTAGCACAGAATCAGTCTTCTCCGTCCATCGAACAAAAGCCACAGCACCCCCGGTGCCGTCGAAATTTAGAGGCTTACAGTCTAAGAACTGTTTATAGGTACAGCCTATACAAGCAACATCATTCACAGAAAGCATTTAGCGAATGCACATGGAATATCCAAATGTAACGTAATGTGTCTCAAACGACTTAAACATTACCATGAGGCGGGTTACTTCCCGAGGTACCCCCGCTTTGCTCAGAGCACAGGCCCTCGTGCTGTCCTATCGCTTGTGAAATTCGTTCTTGTAATTCGGCCTCTGTAGTGGGCAGACGAGTTTCTCTTTGTGGAGGCATCTTCTAAAAGAAGATTATATTGGTCAGGTCGTAATGAGTATAGTAAGTACATGACATGTATATGTAATAGCATTTGTCCACACAAGTAAGCATATAACATCGCATTCATTTCACCAATGTACAATTCAACAATGCATATAATGAGAATATTGCGATTGAGCTTTCATATATCAATGACCACAAATACAGTTTTACAAGTTTATCAAATGTATCATATCACAACAAAAAAGACTACACAGTCACATCACCTTTGTCCAAAATATCCATCGGCCTACAACAGTCATATACACAAAAAGTGGTCTTCAAAAAGTCTTCTCAATCTGGGCTCAATAGCGACACTCTCACCAAAAGTAAGCGACCTGCATAAAACCAAAAACCTGCTATGCTGATGGTGGAGGAGGAGGTGGAGGAACGAAAAGCAAACTGCGCACATGTGATAACTCCTCCTCAAGAGCATGAACGATACGCAACATATAACTAATCTGCTGCTCCATAGTAAGAAAACGAACGTCAAAATCTGGGTATGGCAGAAGTGGAGTGGGTGGAGTCGCAAACGGTGACTGACAAGGACAAGGTGGAGGACGTGGAATCCTCTCTAACTCCATGACTCTGCGACACAACATCTCCTGCTGGAGTTGTAACGACAAAAGCAGATCATCCCTCGTGTAACTAGTGTAATATGAAGGATGGTACGGATCAGAAACAGGCATCGTGTTGGGCGGAAACCAAATCAGTGGCTCGCCAGATGGTGCAGAAGCAAAAGGAGCAGTATGTGCAAACTGTGGTATGAAGGGAAAAGCTGCTGACAGGGGTGGTACAGGGCCAGACGGCTGGCTATACGGTCCTTCCCCTGGACGGGGTGGAGGGATATCCTGTAAGAACATGACCGGTAGATCAGTGCGGTGTATATCAGACACATGTGGGTGAAACGGGGCAATGTCAATTGGTGCATGTGTAGGTACAGGTAGGGGAGTAACAGGTTCAACGAAAGGAGGCAAGTCATCATCATCCTCTATCCACCCATTGCGGGTGAATGCGTAACGGGGATCTATATGGTCTGCAAAAGGAGCATGGTCAGCGGCTGCAGGGATCGGATCGGGTAAAGGTGGTGTAACAACTGGTATGCCAACAGGGTCATGCTCAGGCAGAGGATCGTGAGCAGGTATAGGCTCGGGTGCAAGCACAGGCTCAGGGTCGGCTGGAGCTAACTCAAGATCAGCGGGTACATCAAAAAGCTGATCGTCAGGAATGAAGTCAACCTCATGGTCAGGATCAATGTCAGGATCAAACTCATCATCAAACTCAAAGTCCTGTGGAGGAACAGGTGCGGCAGACATAACTGTGTCAGAATCAGAATCGGTGGGATAACGCTGCAATCCCAGTGCGTGCAGAGTAGTAGATGACACAGACTCGAATGAATCAGGACCAGAATGGTCAGATGAAATCTCAATGATCGGAATCTCAATAAGCGGAAAAGCAATGACGTCATTGAATGGAGCTCCATCATCCTGGGCCTCCTCAGCGGGACCCTCGATAAAAAGATCGACGTCATCGTCAGACAAAGCATCCAAAGGCAAATCCTCGAGAGGAAATGCAGCAAGGGGTAAAGGAGCAGGGATCGGAACAAGAAATAGATCCTCGCCAAGTAGACCATCAGCTAGCGGTATATCATCGCCAAAATCTGGTAAAGCAAACGGCTGGAAATCATCATCATCGCTACTCTTAATGTTAGAGGTGAAAACCTCAGGGTCTGGGATAATCTCATCGTCTGAAACTATGGCCATAGGGTCTACGGTATCTGATAGCTCACTCTCTGATGAGGACATGGTGTCTGTAATCAAAACAACCACAACATATGCACATATATCAACAATCATCAAATAAGTATGTAAGCAGTAATAATGTATTCATCCTAGTCTTCGCAGACTATCCCACCCAGCCTCTCAGACTGAACTACCTAGTCTCTCAGACTAAACTCCCCAGTCTCTCAGACTGTCCTAACTAGTCTCTCAGACTACCCAGTCTCTCAGACTGCCCCAGCTAGTCTCTCAGACTAACTCCTCAGTCTCTCAGACTGTCCCAACTAGTCTCTCAGACTACCCAGTCTCTCAGACTGCCCCAGCTAGTCTCTCAGACTAACTCCCCAGTCTCTTAGACTGAATTACCCAGTCTCTCAGACTGAACCATAAATGGATTCCTTGAAATGTAATTTTGTGTCTTTTATTTGTAAAAATGTTTGTTTCCTGGATCTGGACATTTCGTTCATGCAATGAAAATATGTTATGAAAATATTTTCGTGAGAGCCCTAATGATCGTAGTCTAGACTCGAGAAAGAATCCTAGTTCACTACGATCGAAGCTCTGATACCAAGCTGTCACACTCTGACTTTTGCGGAAGCGTGGTTATTGGTGTGACTTTCTTAATACCATAGCATTCAATCATAACAACGCTATATGATAAAAACTATAAGATGTATATCCATTAATTAAGTTTGAAAATAACATAACGTACTTGTCTGAAACGTTGACACCAAATTTAAGTTACAAACCACACATGTTTTAATGAGTTCAAAAAGACTCAACAAAAGATCTTAAACAAACCCGAGTTTAGAAACATGTATCCCGTCCAGGGATAAGATACATCTCCTAAACCCTACGACCCCGGATGACATCTTTTATTTATGACGCAGCTTGAAAACATGCAACACCTGCCAAATCCACTTAGTTCCCTGAAATACATGTAATTTGAAAACATCAACGAAAGTTGAGCGAGTTCATGTGTTTGTATACGTATGTATAAACCTTTGTAAACAGTGTATGCATGTATGTTTGTAAATCCCGGTATGAAAGCAAACAAGGAAAAGATCACCAATGGTTTGCAAGGCCACTGATATGTGCGACGGTGTAGGAAGACTCAAACCTAGCAAATTTGTACCGGGCTTCCGGCTGGAAGACAGAGTCACCCTATGGGCCACCCTGGTCCTCATGGGTGTGGGCTCGCTACACCCAAATAGATCTATCACTCATGCCCCTCGGTCCTTATACAAGGATTAATGGTCTCAAGTATCCGCCTACCCATTCACATGATCTATGGTACTTTCCTAGGCTAACAATACCAATTGTATTTGTATGTAATCCTTTTGTAACATGTATTTCACCCCCGAAGTTAATAAACAAAACAGTTTAAAGAAAAGGGGGACATGAACTCACAGTTTTGCGTCTTCGGTACTCGTAACTCAATCTCCTCAGCAAACACGACTCCCTACAATGTACTAGGGTCTATTAGACAAACGGGCCGTGCCTTGCCTTAGTATTTACGTTTTTGAGTTACGTTTCTTTTATGTCCTCAATATTATTCCAAGTTATAATTACTTGTTAAAATAATAATTATTTTAACTTTAAATTATATTTAATTTTGGAATAATTGTTTAAACAGTATTTTTATATTAATACTTCTCAAGTATTTATTTTCGTATTACCTTCCCAAGGATGGGGGTATCTCATACATGTATATTTGCATTCTTGTATTTGTAGTTTCCAAAATAATATATTTTCAAATCTCACTTTAGAAAATATATTTAAACTTACTTTGTCAAAAATATTGTATTTCAAGAAGAAAATATGATATACTTTGTAATAATAAAAGTCATACTTTCATTTCTTGTATCTGAAATATTATTTACCAAAAATATATTTATAACGGTATTTTCCGGAATATTTGTAAGTTACCTTTTATCGTTCGGTTTCACAATATTAGGTGGGTAACTTATATATTTATTCCTTACGATTTTTGGTGATATTTTGGATTGTGAATTCTTGGTATTTTGTCAAGTTATATTATTTTAACCCTAAAACAATATACTACTACACAAAGCATACAAGTATTCACACACATCATGTCTTTAATGTAAATATATATTCTAAATACATATTTATCCATTTTTATTTGTAAAAACCCACCTCCAATACTTGTATTTTGTTACAAAAATTATGGCAAGGTTTATATTGAAAACCATAGTTAAAATACACATGTAAATATTTGTTAGAAAATATTTTTCTAAGTGTTTATATTTTTAGAAAATTTTGCCATAGTTTCCCTTAAAAATGGAGGTGTCCATGCTATCAAAGCATATCATTTTCTTTTTAAAATCATCACAAACAATCAATAATCAACCCTAAACAACTTACATTTACCAAGTGGTAAAACAATGCTATTTACATAACAACCATGAACTTGAACTTTCATAAAAACTTGTAGTAACTTGGTAGTGTGTTTAGTAGGTTTAGTTACCCTCCAAAATATATTTACTTCTTTATAAATTCCATTCTTAAAAGATTTAGGTGTTTACATCTTGTAAACATATTTTACAAAAACGTTTCTTTATGAAATCTTCTTGTTTCTCTAGTGTTTCTACACTTGTTTTATCACCAAAAATAGTGTATGTTTAAGTAAGAACCAAGACCTCCTGAAAATCATATCTTGAGCTTGGTTCTTTTGGAAAACCATTCATAAATCTTAGATCCATAAGATTATTAACTCACTTTGATTATTATTTTTCAAGAAATCACTTTATTCTTCAAGTTCATGCTTACACATGAGGATGATCATCTTGTTTTATCACATAATCATCCTCTCACTTGCTAGATCATGTGTTTAATCACAATCTGGCAAGCTCCTTATGATGATCAACATCATAATCTCAAGAAAATAACAATCAAGTATCATACATACACTAAACAACATAGTTTCATCAAGAGTTCATCATATGACAAGCTTATGTTCATGTTTCAAGATTATGTTCTTTAGTGTTCTACAAGATTATAAATGTACATCATATTTTAACCAACAATATATGAAGTAAGATCAAGTTATATGAAGCTTACTACTAGCACAAAGGCTAGGGAAGAACACTTGATGAAGAAGATGATAAATGTGTTGGATAAAAGCTATTGGAAGAGGTCCTTCAAGATCCAAGACCACCAAGCTTGCTTGTAGACCTTCTTACACCTTTGTGAGTATATGGAATGGATGATCAATGGATGAAAGTGGTGGTGGTGTGGTGGATGTGGTTCGGCCAAGAAGGAGGAGCAAGGGGAGGAGAAGGATGCTGGGTGTAAGTGTGTGAGAGATGATGAGCTTTAGTCCTTCTTATAACCACCTTAAGCTTTTAACCAATGGGTCTTGTGTTCCATAAGTACATGGCATAATCTCTAACAAATCTTTAGTGAATCAAGTAAGATTATGGGGTGGGGGCCACATGGTGACCGTCCCAACAAAGGGGGGGGGGGGTGGGTATAGGTTGTGGTTTGATGGAATGTTAAGATATTTAGTTAGATTCTAAACATAATAGATAAATGTTAAGTGTATTATGTGTTATATAGTGTGTTAGGGTGTTCGGGGATCATAACTAGCTCAGAAACATTAAAACAATGCTTCTAGTATAATTTTGGTGTTTCGGGTAGTGTCCGGTTGTTTGGTTAGATACCGGTTCGTTAAAGTGTCAAGCTATTCCGTTTAGTGATCTTTATGTACCCTTTTGTGACACTTTTAATTCCCGACACTTAGGAAAGCATTCAGGACCATTTAGTCATATTTTTGCATGATACAAACTTGTTAAAATGCTGATTTTTGCTGAACAATGCTGAATTCAGCACTTTAAGTGGATTTTAGGCACTTTCCAGCACTTAAACTATCACCTAGTGAAGCAGTTTTGTGATCCTCACTTTCCTACACACTATACTGGTGTAGAACTTGGTTTCTGGCTCATACTGGGTCTCAAAACATTGCCTGTCTATGTACTGAACCCCGTCAGCATATTCTTGGTTTATCAATTAACTGTGCCAACTGTGCTGTGTGCATCATGTATGTAAATAAAGTTGCATGTAATAATGATGTGACATTATGCAATATGTAATGCACATGTAAGTATGATGCAGAAATCAGAAGCAGTTAATTGTAATTCAGCACAGTCATTAAGCACCAATCAAGATTAATTAATTGTACGGATACCTGTATTTTTGACGGTTGTCACATGAACCTCGCGCAACCAGAACTCGCACTTCGAGAACTTTGCGTATAGCTTTTCCTTCTTGAGCAACTCTAAAATGGCTCTAAGGTGTTGCTCATGCTCTTCCTTCGTTCTTGAATAAATCAAAATATCGTCGATAAACACAATCACGAGTTTATCGAGATATGGCTTGCAGACTCTATTCATCAAATCCATAAACACTGCTGGCGCGTTCGTCAACCCAAACGGCATTACTAGGAACTCGTAATGTCCATATCGAGTTCTAAATGCAGTCTTCGGAATACTCTCCTCTTGAATTCGCAGCTGGTGATAACCTGATCGAAGATCGATCTTGGAGTAATAACTCGAACCTTGAAGTTGGTCAAAAAGATCATCAATCCTCGGCAAAGGATACCGATTATTGATGGTTAACTTGTTTAGCTCACGGTAGTCGATACACATGCGGAAACTACCGTCCTTCTTCTTGAAAAATAGCACTGGAGCTCCCCAAGGCGAGAAGCTTGGTCTGATAAATCCCTTGTCCAAAAGCTCTTGAAGTTGTGTCGACAACTCTTGCATCTCGGAGGGCGCAAGTCGATAAGTTGCTTTAGCTACAGGCGCGACGCCTGGAACTAAGTCAATGTGGAATTCGACTTGTCGTTGCGGTGACAATCCTGGCAAGTCTTCGGGAAAGACTTCAGGATATTCCCTCACAACTGGGATATCTTCCAGCTTTGGCTCCGCGGCTTCCTTGTCCACGACGTGTGCCAAGAAGGCAACACATCCTTTCTGCAAACATCTTTGGGCTTTCAAACAACTGATGATCCTTAGAGGAGTATCATGTTTCTCCCCATGCACTACTCGTCTCTCCATTCGCCATCGGAATGCGAATGATCTTCTTGTGACATACGATCCCCGCTCGGTTGCTCGACAACCAATCCATTCCAACTACTACGTCAAAGTTTCCCAACTCGACGGGCAGAAGGTCAAGCGTAAACTCATGCTCCCCAAGCTCTATTACACAACCTCTAATGACTTCATTTGCTTCTACTAGCTTTCCATTAGCTAGCTCTATCGAGTACGGAATATCTAGCTTACTAGCTACTAACCCAAACATATTCTTAAATTCTAGAGATACAAAGCTATAATCGGCACCAGTATCAAATAGTACAGATGCAAAGTGTTAGTTGATAGGGAACGTACCCGTGACTACGTTCGGATCTTGGCGAGCTTCCCTAGATCTAATGTTAAAAACTCTCCCCTGAGCTTGGTTGTTCTTTGGGCAATCTCTCTTGAAATGCCCAATATCTCCGCAACTGAAGCATCCTTGCTTGTTTCCAGTACCACCCTGGTTGTTGTTGCGGTTTCCATTTCCAGCTTGATTCCCAGTACCACCACGATTACCATTACCGCCATTTCCTCCTTGATTGTTTCTATTCCCGGTACCGTTTCCACTACCACTACCATTACCTCTCTGACCACCATAACCATGACTATTACCAATACCACCCCAGCACGTCTCCTTTGAATGACCATTCCTTCCACAATTTTCACACTTCCTATACCTACATGGGCCGGCATGATGTAACAGGCATACATCACACTTAGGCAAAGTGCCCATGTATCCTTTCCCCTTGTTCTCTGAACTTGCAACACCAGTTTTGACCTCGACTGGTGAGTTTGCATCTTTCTTCTTGTTGCTACTGTTGCTTCCTTGAGTACCTTTCTTGAAGTTAGAGAACTTCCGCTTGTTCTCCCCAGATGACTCGACATGAGTCTCCTTTTTCTTTCCATCAGAGTTTGAGAACTTGTTCAGCCTAATCGCTTCTTCAGTCAATGCCACACTTAGATCAATGGCGTCAGTGATCGTTGTAGGCTTTGATGTCGTCACCATGCTCATTATTTGGGGTGCCAATCCCCAGATAAAACGCTCAATGCGCTTGAATTCCGGATCAACCATGTAAGGTACAACGCGAGATAGGTCGTGGAATCTCTGTACGTACTCAGCAATCTTTGGACCATCCATCTTGAGGTTCCAAAACTCTGTTTCTAGCTTCTGAATCTCAGCCCTTAAACAGTACTTCTTGCGCATGAGTTCCTTCATCTCATCCCAAGTCATGGCATATGCATCCTCTTCTCCCAGTGTCTGAACTTGGAGATTCCACCACAATAGAGCTCCGTCTAGGAAAAGTCCATAAATGTAGGTGACCTGGTGCTCCGGCGCACACTTGCTCATTCTTAGCACAGAATCGGTTTTCTCAACCCATCTAACGAAAGCTACAGCACCTCCAGTGCCATCGAAATTCAGAGGCTTGCAGTCAAGGAACTGCTTGTAGGTACAGCCTGTACAAGCAACATCATTCACAGAAAGCATTAGCGAACTCACATGGAATATCCAAATGTAACGTAATGTGTCTTTAGTGACTTAAACATTACCATGAGGTAGGTTGTTTCCTGATGTACCTCCGCTGTGTTCAGAGCGCAAGGCCTCGTGCTGTGCTATCGCTTGTGAAATCCGTTGTAGTTCAGCCTCTGTTGTGGGTAACTGATTGCTTCTCCGAGGAGGCATCTTCTAAAAGAAGATTGTATAGGTCAGGTCTTATGTATATAAGCATAGAGTACGTGTACGTAATAGCATTTATCAACGCAAGTAAGCATATAACATCACATTCATTTTATCAATTTATAATTCAACAACGTATATAATGAGAATATTGCGATTGAGCTTTCATAAATCATCGACCACGAATACAGTTACATGTTCTACAAATGTATCGTATCACATCAAAAGGGACTACAGGGTCACACCACCCTTGTCCAAAATGTCTATCAATCTACATCAGTCATATACTCAAAAAGTGGTCTTCAAAAAGGCTTTGCAAGCTAGGCTCAATAGCGATACTCTCATAAAAAAGACAGGCTACTTGCATAAAACCAAAAACCGGCTATGCTGATGGCGGTAGAGGAGGAGGTGGAGGAACAGGAAGCAAGCTGCGCGCATGCGCGAGCTCCTCCTCAAGATCATAAATGTGGTGCAACAGATAGCTGATCTGCTGCTCCATAGTGAGAAAACGAACATCAAAATCTGGATAAGGCAAAAGAGGAGCAGGTGGAGTCGCAAAAGGTGACCGGCATGAACAAGGTGGAGGACGTGGAATCCTCTCAAGCTCCATAACTCTACGATACAGGATCTCCTGCTGAAGCTGTAATAACAAGAGTAAATCATCCCTCGTGTAACCAATGAAGTGGGAGGGATGGTATGGATCAGAAACTAGCATAGTGTTCGGCGGAAACCATATGAGTGGCTCGCCTGACGGTGCAGAAGCAAAATGAGCAGTCGGTGTATACTGAGGCATGTGAGAAAAAGCTGCTGACACGTGTGGAACATGGCTAGGCTGCTGACTGGACGGGCCTTCCCCCGGACGGGGTAGAGGGATATCCTGCAAGAAAGTGACAGGTAGGTCGGTGCGGTGTACATCAGACACAATCAGGTGAAAAGGGGCAACATCAATAGGGGCATGTGTATGAGGGGGAGTAACAGGCTCAACAAAAGGGGGCATATCATCGTCATCCTCTATCCACCCATTGCTGGTGAATGTGTAACGGGGATCTATCTGATCAGCAAAAGCAGCAGGGTCAGTGGGTGCAGGGATCGGGTCTGGTATAAGTGGTGCAGCATCATGTATGCCAAAAGGTACAGGATCATGATTAGGCAGGGGATCAGGAGCAGGTATAGGCTCAGGATAGGCCGGTACCAGCTCAGGATCAGCGGGTGCATCAATAGGCTGATCGTCAGGGGCAAAGTCAATCTCATGTCCAGGCTCAACGTCATGCTTAAGGTCGTGTGGAGGAACAGGTGCAACAGACAGGGTCGTGTCAGTATCAGAATCAGTGGGGTACGCTGCAATCCCAATGCGTGCAAAGTGGTGGATGACATAGACTCGAAATAATCTGGAACAAAATGATCAGATGAAACCTCAATAACAGGAATCTCAACGAATGGAACAACAATGGCATCATCAGCTGGAACTCCGTCACCCTGGGCAACATCAGGGGGACTGTGACAACCCTCATAAATCCAGGTATCCGTACAATTAATTAATATTAATTAATGCTTAATGACTGTGCTGGATTACTTGATTGCTTTCTGATTACTGCATCATACTTACATGTGTATCACATATTACATAATGTCACATCATTATCACATACAAACCTTATTGACATACATGATGCACAAAGCACAGTTAGCACAGTTAACGGATGGAACAGGAATATGCTGACGGGGTTCAGTACATAGGCAGACAGTGTTTTGAGACCTAGTATGAGCCAGAAACCAAGTTCTACACTAGTATGGTGTGTAGGGAAGTAAGGACCATAAAACAGCGTCACTAGGTGATAGTTTAAGTGCCGGAAAGTGCCTAAAACCCACATAAAGTGCAGAATTCTACATATTTCAGCAAAATTCAGCTTTTTAACAAGCTAGTTATGTGCAAAAATATGGCAAAATGATCCTGAATGCTTTCCTAAGTGTCGGGAATTAAAAGTGTCAAAAAAGTAACATAAAGATCATTAAACGGAATAGCTTGACACTTTAACGGACCGGTATCTAACCGAACAACCGGACACTACCCGAAACACCAAAATTATACTAGAAACATTGTTTAATTATTTCTTAGCTAGTCGTGATCCCCGAACACCTTAACACCCACTAAAATATATAGTAACTAACTTAACTAACTATATACTTGGTTTTGAACTAGTAAGTAATCAAACTAGTTAAAGCCTACTCTATACCCCCCCCCCCACCTACAATCGGCCATACCACCACCACCATACCTCAAGATTTTATTTCCTTTTTATATTAGATCTTGTCTTGCTTTACACACAAGATATCAAGGAAGGGATGGTTATAAGTATGGCATGAGAGTTCAAGAGTTCAACACATATCACACACTAACACACACCCACCTTTCTCCCTCTCTTGCTCTCCCTCTCGGCCGAGAACACCACACACCACCACCACCACTTCCACCTCTAGTTCATCCATTTCCAAGTAATCACAAGGTGTTAGAAGGAGCATAAAGGAGTTAGGAGCTTGTGGATCATCAAGGACCTTTCTTACTTGCTTTTATCCACCATCTTTGTCACCTTCATTCTCTTGTGTTCATCCCTAGCCATAGTGCTAGTAGTAAAACTCTCATAACCTTTGTTACCTCTAATTTTAGTTGGTTAAAAGATGTATTATGTTGTAAATCACAAGAACACTAAAGAACATAATCTTGAATCTTGAACATAAGCTTAACATGTGATGAAATATGGATGAAACTATGTTGTTTAGTGTATGAATGACACTTGATTGTTATTTTCTTAAGATTATGATGTTGATCATCATAAGGATGCTTGCTAGATTGTGATTAAACACATGATCTAGCAAGTGAGAGGATGATTATGTGATGAAAAGAGATGATCATCCTCATGTGTAAGCATGAACTTGAAAATAAAATGATTTCTTGAAAAATGATAATCAAGTGAGTTGGTAAACTTAGAGATCTAAGATTTATGAATTGTTTTTCTAAAAGGACCAAGTTCAAAATATGATTTTTAGAAGGTCATGGTTCTTACTAAAACCTACACTATTTTTGGTAGTAAAACAAGTGTAGAAACACTAGAGAAACAAGAAGATCCATAAAGAAACGTTTTTTGTAAAATATGTTTACAAGTTGTAAACACCTAAAACTTTCAAGAATGAAGTTTATCAAGAATTAAATACATTTTGGAGGGTAACTAAACCTACTAAGCACACTACCAAGTTCCTACAAGTTTTTAACAAAAGTTCAAGTTCATGTTGTAGTGCAAATAACATAGTTCTTGCACTTGGTAAGTGTAAGTTGTTTAGGGTTTGATTGTTGATTGTTTGTGATAATTTTTGAAAAGAAAATGATATGCTTTGAAAGCATGGACACCTCCATTTAAGGGAAACTATGGCAAAATTTTCTAAAAATATAAACACTTAGAAAAATATTTTTCTAACAAGTATTTACAAGTGTATTTAACTATGGTTTTCAATATAAACTTTGCCATAGAATTTGTTACAAAAATACAAGTATTGGAGGTTGGTTTTTATAAATAAAAATGGGTAAATATATATATATATATATATATATATATATATATATATATATATATATTAAGACACTTGCGTGAATATTTGTATACTTGGTGAAATAGTTATTTTATTTTAGGGTAAAGTAATATAACTTAACAAAATACCATGGAATTTACAATCCAAAATAATACCAAAAATCACAAGGAATAAATATATAAGTTACACACATAATATTGTGGAACCGAACAAAAATGTAACGTACAAATATTCCGGAAAATACCGTTACAAATATATTTTTGGTAAATATTATTTTGGATACAAGAAATGCAAATATGATTTTTTGTAAATATTACAAAGTTGTATCATATTTTTCACAAGAGTAAAATATATTATTTTTGGAAGTAAAAATATATTTTCTTAAATATTTAGAAGATATGTAATTTTTGGGAAAAATATATATTTTCTTGGAATACATTAATTTGGACAAAATAAGTTTAAATATATTTTCTAAAGTGAGACTTGGAAATATATTATTTTGGAAACTACAAATACAATAATAAAAATATACATGTATAAGATACCCCCATCCTTGGGAACGAAATACGAAAATAAAATACTTGAGCAGTATTATTACAAAATATTGTTTAAACAATTATTCCAAAAATTAAATATAATTTAAGGTTAAAGTAATTATTATTTTAACAAGTAATTATAACTTGGAAT